>PVJA010011745.1:0-53820 GCA_004027025.1 Myocastor coypus | reverse complement strand
TGGAGTGCAGACGTGTGCGCTTCCGATCTAAAGAGAGAGAGAGAGAGAGAGAGAGAGAGAGAGAGAGAGAGAGAGAGAGAGAGAGAGAGAGAGCAAACAGAAGCAGTATGAAAGAGTTCAGGATGTAGTGCAGTGTGAAGCCTTGGTGTAGGAACTCTTTGGTCTCTCAGTACACCTGGGGAGAAATGGCAGCAGAAATGAGGGAAAAATAGAGAAGAGGAGAAGAGCTTGGGCACATGGAGGCCTGCCTGCCTGACTGGCAGAGGACCCCCGAGGAAAATAGTAGATGTGTTTATTTACACTCTTGCCAAGTTGGTATCAAGAATCACAAGGTTGCCTGGAAATTATTGGCCAAAATTGTCCAGTCAGTATGCTTTTCTCAGGACGGAGGTAGCTTGACTGCTGTGGGCACTGAGTCCTTGTCCTGCCCTCATGCATGTGACTAGTTTCCAGTTTCAGCTGTACCCAACACCTTGATTTGAATACCAATGCTGGAAGAAAAATCATGACTGAGGTTTATTCATCTTCAAGAATTTAAGATTTTAAATAATTAGAAAATGGCCATCCACTCCTTTTAGAAACCAAACATTGCTACTTTTTAAGGTATATATATTCTTTTAGGAACTATGCAGTGCACACTTTAAATTTCTGAAGCTATTTTTATATTCTCCGAATGACAACTTTTTGGTAAATGTTTATAAATATTATTGGTAAGAGTTTAGATAAGGAAACATGTTTTTAACATGTCTGCTGAAGGTGAATAGTCTACTGCTAAGTTTCAAAATAGGAATCTGATACCCAGACTTATGGAGCATAGATTCCTCTTTTAACTATAACAAAAATTGCAGTAGAAAATATATAGAATGCTGAATAATTCAAAGAAAGTTCTCTCTGGAGTAAATGATGAAGACTTTTTCGGAAAAGAGACCTTATTAAGCAGAACATCAAGAAGGATCATGATTCCCGAGTAAACTTCACTACGGCATCCAGAGGGCCCTGGGTGATTTTGTCCCAAATTGCCCCACTCCCTTCAACTACCATAAGCCATGACTAGTCCCTCCAAGCTATTTGTACTTCTACAAAAGATTTAGCTCTTTTAGTTTTTATATCAACAAACATATTGATTCCTTGGATGCAGGGGCATTCCTACCTTCAGATTCTTCGTGTATTCTTTAAGACTCAGTGCACAGATTTTCTTATGCTCCCCCAAAGACCTTAGAAACACATTCTTCCCACGCCTGGGCATCTTTGGCATCTCAATCCTGCTCAATCCTGCTCATAGAAATTTCTATTTCTAGTTTTTTGTCTGTTGGAACAGCAGAACCTTGCCTGCATATGGTGGGTGTTTAGTCCCACACAGTGGGGCCAGTAGAGTGGTTACCAGTGCTGATCATTCCTTTACCTCATAGAGCAATCTCCGTGAGCTGCATATAGTAAATGCTCTATGGATTTTCTTCTGTTACTATCAGTGTTAATGGGTATCTCAACTTTGGCTCAAATTTAACCAACTTCCTCATATTTGAGGAAGTACAGCTGAGCTAATGTTTATTTTGTTCATTTTTTCCTTCATAGTTAAAACTGCCACAAACTTATGATACATAATGTTTCCTGTGAGAAGAATGGACATGAAAAATAATTCTTAGCCTCTGAATGATAATAACTTAGAGTCTTGTCCTTCCTCCCAAAATAAATAATCCTTTTAATCTGTCTCCTAAAATAAAGCAAGAAAATTGAAAAGGTGGCCTGTAAACTTATGTAGTGTGTACACTTCATGAAACAACCTTATTGCTGGAAAATTGTTATTAAATAATTTTGTTTTTCAACTGTACAGGTACTGACAATTTGGGGGCTGCTCAATTTCAAATAATGCAAATGATATATGTCAGTGAAGCATGCTACTTGCATTTTAATGTGTGTGAATTCATGCAAGAAATACAGGATTGAGAGAGATGGATAAAAGTTTCACAAAAAAAGCAATAAACATACAAATCTTCCAGGAAAACTAGTGCAGTAATTAAATCACATATTGACACTATCTATATTCCTAGATAAATGCAAAAGACTTTCCAATTTAAAAGCAGCTTTCAACATTCTTCAGCCCTTTCCTCATACTTTTTAAAAGGCCTTAACTGGGAAACACTCAAAAGTAAGGATTCATACTCTAAAGGTTAAATGTCATTTTACAGTATGCATTGAGGTAATTTTGCTATATTAAAAAGCGTCATGTGAGAGAACCAGTGAGATAGCTCACCAATCTAAAGTGCCTGCTCAGGCAAGCTTAGGCAAGCTCAGGGGAACACATTTAGATCCCCTGGCACCACATGCTGTGCCAGCCCTGACCTCAGGGTTGGCTGAGCTGGCATAAAGAAAAAATATCGTGTGAGAGGAAATCAGTTAGAATGTAGATCACTATTAATGTCGAATATTAATTCAATCCTAAAAATATTTCTGTCATATGTTGAAATATACACATGTACAAGTTGTTTTTGAAGTAATGATTTGGTATTTCCTGAAGTGGAACAATCCATATTTCTGTCTTCTCTTTGATTTTCCAGAAACACATGTAACCAACAATTATGTCCCATTCTCTTGTGTAAGTTAGGGTTGCAGGTTTTGTACAATGAGTGCAAGTCAAGATAATGATATGGGGCTGGTGAGATAGCTCACTGGAATAAGTACCTGCTTAGGCAAGCCCAGGGACTGGGGTTAGATACTCAGCACCACATGCTGTGCCAGCCGCATCCTCAGGGCGCACTGAGCCAGTGACCGAGTCTGGGCATGGTGGCCCTTGCCTGTAATTCCAGCACTGGGGAGGCTGAAAACAGAAAGATCACTACAAGTCCAAGCTGCCCAGTGAGACCTTGTGCCAAAAAAAAAAAAAAAAAAAAAAAGGAAAGATCATTTATGACTAAAATTAACCAGGTCTTCTAAAACTGATGGTAGAAATGACACTTTCTATTTTTAGAACACCTGAAAATAAAGACTGGAGAAAGACCACATGTTGCCTATCTTATCTCACAGATAGCTTAGAACTTGAAAGTTTGAAGTCCTGGCTGCTACATACTCCATAGAAAATATTTCTGTAAGTCTGGTCAGGAAGATATGGAAAAATCACTTAATGATACTTTTTTTCTCAATATAAGAAATCTTAAAATGAGTGAAGTTCACTTCCTCCCTTATCTACTTAAAAATTAGCTTTTTTAAATAGTCTGATTTGTACCATATTTGTTCTTATTCAGAGTACAGTTGTGTTCAGCATTATGGAAAATTTTATGATTGAATATGTGTAATTATAGTATGTAGAGGTTTAAAAATAACTCAAGGGATGGAACAAAGTTTTCTAATAGTTAATCATTAATGAAGATCTTAAATCTGTACTTTAAATACACATAAAACTAGTTATAATGATCTCATTAGTGCCTTATTAAGGTTATCTATTTTAGTATTTGTCAGGAGAATTCAGATAGATAAAAACTCCTTAACACATTTAACAGGGGTTGTTGATCATTTATTCAGTTAAAAGACATTCCATAACTGATTAATTGTTGTGCAAATAAAAATTCAAATTAGAAGAAACAAAATATGCTTCTAGCTAAATGTAGTCCCATCTAAAAATAATCTTCCTGCCTGTGCTCTCTGCTATATATTTTGTTTTGTAATTAATTTAGCCAGAAATAATTTGAAAATGGAGAAAATGGAGAAAAAGAAGAGAAAGAATTAAACTCTGTAGTAAGATTTTCTTCAACTTGGCTGAGGTAAAATTGAAATGAAACCTTTCATAGGAGCTCAAAACATGGGCATTTATCCGAGAAAAATGTGCTTATTTGTGTTGGACAAAATCAGTTGCCCTAAGTTCAAGCTGCAGAGGGAAAAAGAAAAATTTTAGAAAAGCCACTCACAGTTATAGCAGGGTGAATGTATTCTCTCACAAGGAAGCACTGTGACATAAGGGTAAATGAAGCTGAGGTTATTGAAATAAATAAACTTCAGGGAAAAGAACACAGAGAATGTCACAGCATATGGGAATTCAGTTCAGATCCATTATTCAAAATGTGGAAGCCCTTCCACTTGAATGTCTACTGATTCTGTGGTTCACTAAGTGAGAGAAGAGGGAATAGAACTATTCTAAGAAAAGGAAAAAGATCCTATAAGTACAGGATGCAGTGAAAATTCTATATTTTAGCTCTACTAATTTGTTCTCTGCTGTATTTTAATCTTCATTAATAAAATCAATGCTTTTGAAAGGATCAGGTTTTCAGAATGTATCATCAAAGTGAAATGGGAAGAGTCTGCAAATTTCTTACAAAACACTAAGTTTAAAATAACAGTCTTCTTGAAATTTGTTACGTTTTTCTCTGCCATGCACGTTACCAATTCTATAATGACAGGGTAACATTATAATAAATCTTGCCATGTCTGGTTAGTCTGTGATACCTAAGGAACCTACTTGTTTAATCCCATAAAATCCCATCTGACTAGGAATCCTGAAGTAAACTCCTACCTGATTTTAATGCATTTCTCTCCAATCTTCTACCTCTTCTTTCCACACTACTGTCAATTGCCTATTATTTTTAAATTGATTCTGTATAAATGATACCCACAAGGTCATTTCTAAGAGTGCTTTAGCTTTCATATTCTCCTTAGCAGTGCTCCAGCTGGAGGAACCTGTCTCCTGCTCTTCAAGGCACTACACCTCCCCTCGCCATGCCTTGTCTTTCCTCTGGAAATCCCAGTTTCTCTCCGTGTGCAAATGAAACTGTATGAATTCTCTGGTGAAGTGAAATGTTGGTAGATTGCCATGTACTCTCATTGTGCTTCTATCCAAAGTCTTATCATTTTGTAGGGTTATTATTCGCTTACATCTCTCTTAATAGTTTGGAAATTCTTCTGTCACCAAATGCATTCTTGTGTGATTTAGAACCCCTCCCTTAGCAAGGCCCCTGGTATGCAGTAGTGAGTACCTGGGAGAGCACAAGGGATAGATGCAACGGAAGAGAAAAAATCTTGATTAGACATGCTCAAGACATGCAAACATTGTGAGAAAACTTATTTAACTAACATCACTTAAAAATGTCCAAGCTAGGCAGGGTTGACTTTTGAGAAACTCAGAAGGACCAAGTTTATCTTGGCCCTCCTTACTGTTCCTTCCTCTTTAGCAGGCAAATTCCCTGTGTCCAGTTTGATTTTCTTCTTTTAACCCAAGTATGTTTCCCAAGCCCTATACTTAGGTACACCTGCACACTGCAAATCTTTTCTGCTCCTCTTTCATTGAAGAATTTACCTACCATGTTAATGAGGAATGGCATAGATGACTTAGCTAATGAATTTTCAGAGATATTGTATGATTGCTTCAGTGAAATATTTCTGGTATCTGGGATTAGACCCAGAAGAAAAATTTTAAGCTGAGGCATGTCAACATTTGGTTCCAATAGGCAGAAAAGTCAGAACTAGGAACAAGACCAGGGATCCAGGATTGCAGAGTGCTGTCATTTTACTGCCATTACATAAAGCCTTTCAAATGCCCTCATGTTCTCAGTACTTCATGTGAGGAAAATGTTAAATCAATTTTCCCATGATTTGCAAGTTTAGATTTCTAATAGGAGATGCTTAGTAATTCTGTTACTTACCTGCCTATTGTTTCTCCCCCACTTCCTTTCCTTTCCATTTTTGACAAATTCCAAATCTCTACTGTATTTCTGATATCCTAGTGGAATAAAGTAGAGGAAGTATACATACCCTCAGGCCTTCAAAATGCTTATATTCTAGTAAAGGAATAGCTTTGAAATGTATAAATTGATACTGTAGCTACAGTTGTATTAAGTGGTATAAAGAAAACTAGCAATTGAATGAGCATCTGTGGTCAGTATTTCAACATAATATCCATTGAGTTAGTGTTTCTGCACTATTTTGTAGGTAGTCCACACTGTACAATTCTTTTGTGGATTGAGCATCAGATAATAGCTATTTATTTCCAAACACTGAGTGCCTCTGAATATAAAGCAATTCTCTCTTTTTTATTGAAAAGACTTGGTGAGGTGATAAATAAAATATAGTTTTGCAACTACTGGAGTGTATACATTAATGAATGTGATTAAAACTTCCCAATATTAATGAGAGTTAGTGTCATTCTGTAAATACGCACATAGAATTTTACTATATATAAAATAATAAATGTAAATTTAGAAATAATCTTTTTATACTTTTCTTTCATGGAAAATTCTAGTCACACTGTCACCTGGAACATCAATTACAATGACTTCTCATCACTGTAGCTACTTTTTTATTCCTTTAGTGTACATTTCTCAAAGACACTTGTAACATAAAACTTTTGGCATAAAATACAAATGTGTATGCTCATATACTTTTAAATCACAGATGATTTTGCCCTTGGAAATGTTATATATATATATATATATATATATATATATATATATATAATTTTTTTTTGTCTTTTTGAGACAGGGTCTTGCTATGCAGTTGAGGCTGGCCTTGAGCTCACTTTTGTAGCCCAGGCTGGTCTCGAACTCGCACCAATCCTCCTGCCTCAGCCTCCCGAGTGCTGGGATTACAGGCATGAGCCACCACGCCCGGCCGGAAATGTTATATTAAGTTGAAAATTGAAATTGATGTATTTGAGGGGCTGGGGAGGTAGCTCCATGGCACAAGCACCAGCCTGGCAAGTGTAAGGTCTTGAGTTCACACTCTAGTCAGTCCTGAAGAAAAAAAAAAGAGAGAGAGAAAGAAAAAAAGAAAGAAAGAAGGAAAGAAAGAAAGAAAGAAAGAAAGAAAGAAAGAAAGAAAGAAAGAAAGAAAGAAAGGAAAAGAAAAGAAAAGAAATTGATGTATTTGGCCTAAAAAACCCTATAAATAATCTTTATAATATTTAAATTTTAAATTAGTTTTTCTAACATCCAAACTTTTCAAATGTGTGGTCATTTTCTACTGCACAAGAACAATATTTAAATTAGTTTTTAAGTTTTATTTGTCTCCTTATGTTAAATAATTTCAATGAATGACTACTGCAGTATCCAAAATACTGTATTATTTTTTTTTTCAAAGTAAAGTTAGGATACAATGCAATACTGAACTATTTCATTGATAGATTTTGTAAGATCTTGAGTATAATGTGATTATCTTTCCTAAAGTATAATTTAAGCTGCTAGATCTTATCTTCAGTTCGGCTATTCATGAAATAATTCCCTTGGAAAGATAAGAATATCATGGACTGAATGGTGTCACTCTTGCCTCCTCCAAATGTGTCGAAGCCCTGGCCCTCAATGTGGCTACATTTGGGTGTAGAGTTGTGAGAAGGTAATAGTACCATTAATATGCGACCCTGATTTAACAGTTAGCAATCTTATAAGAAGAGATATCAAGGCCTGATGTCATGCTTTCTAATTTCCTTGTTCTCCCCCTGCCTGCCTCCTCCCTCTTTCTTCCCTCCCTGTCTCTCTCCCATGTGAATATACAGAATGCAGGTGACTGACTGCAAGATAGAGAGTCCTTACCAGCAAATGTATCCACTGACATCCTGATCTTAAACTTCCAAATTAATTGAATAATATGTCCCTTCCTTGAGGGTCTGATTTACAGAGGAGATATATGAGGTTTTTGGTATTGCAGATATTACACATCAACTAGCTATTGATTATTTGGAATAATCTGATCTAACTGTTAGGGCATGTATTTCAGTGTGTAGTTCAATAGAGTTTTGCCATGTACTCCAATTCACAGGTCACAGTATGACCTTTGGTTTCCCCTTCATTTTTTGTACCCATAAGATAACCAAAATAATACCAAATTCCATTTCATGTCACCTCTGGCTATACATACCAATATTTAAGGAAAATAAAAACTCTGAGAGGAGACTGTCATGATGTCTTAAACTCATACTTGGCCAAATTTATTGGGCACCACAAATTTGGAAAAATAATGTCAATTCTCTTTTGCCATATATGTCAGAACAATTTCCTGTTAGCTAATAGGATATTGATTTTTTATTTTAGTGCAAATACCCAGAGACAAATGTTTCAATTGAGTATATCTAGGAGACAAGTTGCTCATTTGACCCAAACTTTGCAGACTCCAAACTACAGAGAAACAAATTCCTCTTGTTGAAGCTGCACAGTTTATACAATTCTATTGTGGAAGTCTGTGCAGATGAATACAATGATGAAGTGCAGGAAATCTGGCTCAAGTGTTTACAGGATTCTTCAGAGGATTAGCAGTGAGCATTAGTGGTACTAGAAGAACCATTGTCAAGCAACAGCTGAGACAAAAAGATAGAAGTGTTCCTCCTGTCTCTGTACAGATATTGCACCATGGAAAGTGGAAATTGCTTTCATGCTTTGTTGCCACCTGGGAGAAAAGGAGAACTTGGACAGACAAAACAACCAGTATCATAACAAACATGTCAAATTGTTCCAAACTGTAATAAGTTCAAAATCAATAGGTCTGATACAATGATTGTTAACAATCTAAAGGTGTGAGTGAAAATGTTTATCTGGATAATAAAATTTTGTCATCTGGATCTTTTCACTATTAATGCATGTGTTGCCTGCATGCATTACATTTAAACATATATTTGTGCATATCCACATCAGCATATATATTTTTTGATCATTGAAAACATGCAGTATGTTCAATTGCATTCACTTTTGTTTTGATGTAAAATTATATCATATATATTCTGTCAGACTATTAAAATTTCTTTAAGATTATCTTTTGTAATAATTATATAATATTCATAATATGCTTAAAGTATAAAAAGCTTAAAATTTACCATTAGGCATTTGAAGTTCTAAATGTTAGAATAAGTGGAGAGCCAATCAGTACTGTTAAACACATTCTTCTTGAGAGGCTTAGGCTATTTTGTGAGGCTTTAATGGAATATTACTGCCAAAGTAATTAGCAATGAACAAATATTTATTGGCTTATAATTCTGGAAGGAAAAATGAAAAATTCCAAAACCAAAGTATCACATTTGGTGAGACCTTTCTTGCTCCATAGAAGTGTGGTGTAAGGTGTAACAAGGCAAAGGAGGGAGTGTGTGAAAGCACATCTAACCAACTCCCACTTGTAAGATCTTGAGCCTTTATGCTCTAAATACTTCTTAAAGGCCCCACTTATCCACACCTTCACAACTGCAATTAAATTTTCGCATGAGTATTTAAAGGAGTCAACATTTAAATCCTTTGGAGGCTAATAGTGACTGATTGGATCTTCTGATTGGTGTCACTTTTGCTCAACTACAGATTTTGAGCTCCACGGCCAATGAAAAGGGACCCTGTGCTCAGCTTGTGCAGAGATGGGAAGCCCACTGCCATATGATCCTTTGACTTACTCAACTTTCGACTTTCGTGTTTCTCCTCCACTCTAGTCCTCTAAAGAATCCTGTAAACACTTGAGCCAAATTTTAGAGAGAAGTAGTTGCTGACAAATGTGACTTGAAGGTGATTCAGAAAGGATTTTGCCCTGATCTTAAGTAAAATATCATATTCTGACAGTGGAGCTTATCTTCTGTGGTTCAGGAGAAATCACACTGCTGAAAGAAGGTGACACTACTCTATCTTTTGGACTAGAATGGATTTGTGATTTTAAATTCTAATTCTATACTTACTTAAACTGACAGACACTATATAACAACTTATGGTTATCTTCACCAAAATTAAAGAAAGTTCTGGGAAAGTAGTAGTTTTCAGACTACAACTTCATGCTGCCTTGAAGGTTGGTCCCAGCCTTCAAGGAAGGGACCTTGAAGGAAAAATGTGCTACACGTCTCTTTTAGTTAGCATTTGGGCTAAGATGTTGAACACTTAAAGAACTTGCTGCTCTGGGACAGATAAACTACCCTGACCTACAAAAGACCATTATTTCTTATTTGTTGACTAAAGGGTGGAAAAAAAATAAATGTTGTTGCATTCATTTAAAACACTCACATAAAATATGAAGAAAACAGCAAATCTGCAGAAGTTGCATAACAAGGGAAGTACCACAGAGTATTGCGCCAAATTGCTTGAAGACAAAGACCCACAATAATAGTTTCTTGTAGAATTAGATTATAGTCCTAGATTCTGCCTTGAGCATTCTGAACACAGCTGTGCTAGTCTTCATCATCAAGCTAGTGTTCTTGACACACTGACCCCACTGAATGCTACTGTAAAACATTTGCTAACAATTTCCTGATCTTGAAGGAACCAGTCACACAGATTTGAGAACACGGCATTTCTCTGAAATTCTTACCTTAGTACAAATATTATGAGATAATTCTCATGAACTTAAATTGAATTGCAATATTTGTCTACATTCATGGGCCTCTAAAAATAAATTTTCCTTTTTCTTATAGTATAATACATTACTTTTCCCAATAAAAATGTTGAAGGCTACATCTAATATGGAATGCTTCCTTTAAAAATTCTGTGTAGAAATAAGTATTAGAATGTAAAAAAAAATGATTTTTTTTTGAGGAAATGGTCTTGCAAGAGTAAATGTAGAAAAGTTTTGATTGATGAGTAGATAGGTTACATGTTTAACACTGAGCATCCTAGTAGACCTGGAACAATTAAAGAAAAATTATTTTTAAAGGCTTAATGAGAAAAATTAAAAGATCATATTTTTCTCCAGCCAGTTAATAATATAAAAGCCATAAGCCTATTGTGTTTGTGCAGGCCATAATTACAGCACAACAAGAGTCTGAAGGGAGATCACAAATTCAAGCACAGACAGAGCAACTTCAGAACTGATCAAGGCCCTGTCTCTGAAAAGGATTGGGAAACACCTCAACGTAAGGGCCCTGGGAGTTATTCCCCACTAGTACACAAACACCCAAACACAACCAAAAGAAAAACAAAACCCCAAAAAACTACAAATTATATGATGCAAAACAAGCAATACAGGTTGTTTGTACATCATAATGACACAAGGTCTGCCACACTGAAAGCCCCGGATGTGAGGCTAATAAGGGAAATCCTATTCACTTTTGTAACTTAAAGAGAAAAAAATTAAAAATGATGATACAGAATTTCAAAACAAGATAATAGAAAATTAACAATGGTTAATATATTGTATAATGTCAGGCATGCAAAATTGATTCAACAATGTAAGCATAAATCATTCTTTTCAAAAAAATTAGTGGTATAATTATCAGCTAATATATGTATGTGTATATATGTGTATATATATATATATATATATATATATATATATAAAAGAAAAACATATAGATAGATAGATAGATAGATAGATTCAATTTTCTTTTCCCCTCCTTCTTTTCTCCTTTACCCCATCCCAATTTTCCTTTCCTTTTGAACAGTTTCCTTCTTTTTCATAATATCTACTGTAGATTTTGAATCTTTTACTCTTTCAGTTTCTTACACCAGGAAGACAAACTGATATTTACACATGTGACCTTATTTTACTTATGAGTATGGTCTCTAGTTGGATACATCTACCCATAAAAACTTCAAGTTTATCCTTCTTTATAGATGAGTGATACTCCATTGTAAAAACAAACAAAAAAAAGGGTACCACATCTTTTTATCTACTCCACAGTTAATGCGCATTTGGGTTGTTTCCAAGATTTAGCCATGACAAATTATTCCTCTGTAAACATGGGTGGACATATATCGCTGAGACATGATGTCTTTATTACTTCACTAAAAGTACCCAGAGGGGAATAGCTGGTTCAAATGAGACTTCTAATTTTAGTCTTATAAGGAATCTCCACATTGGTTTCCATAGTAGCTGTGCCAGTCTGCACTCCCATGAACAGATGAAGAGTTCCTTTTTCCCACAGCCCCTCTAGTATTCGTTATTGGTTGATTTCTTGATGATAGCCATTTTTTCTGCCGTGAGATAAAATTTCAGTATTCTTTTAATTATATTTCTCAAATCACAAATGCTGCCGAACACTTTTTCATGTATTTATTTGACATTTGTATTTCTTCCTGTAAGAAGTGTATATTTATCTTGTATGACCATTTTGGGACTGAGTCTTTGAATTTGGGGCAGCTAACTTTTTTTTTCAATTTTTTTGTGTCTAGATAAAAGCTCTTTGTCTGGTGGACAGTTGGCTAAAATGTTTCTCACTCTGTGTATTTTCAATGCATTAGTCATTTTTTTTTCTGTACAATTTTTTTAAATAAGATGATATCCCAGTTGTTGAATGTCTGAAGTACAGTTTGATTTTTGTTTATGAACTGCCTGACTACCTCAATGTCTTCAAGATTTCTACCTCTTTTCTTCTCCAATAGATTTAGTTTCTATATTACTATTAATAGTTTCTATGTAAAAAATAAATAAATGAAAAATTTCTATATTAGTATTTAAATATTTGATCCAGTTTGACTGTAGTTTAGTGTACAGTAACAAACCTGCATCTAGTTTTAGCCTCTGACATATGAAAAACCAGCTTTTCCAGAGTCATTTATGAATGATGCTATCTTTCTTCCAGTGAATATGTTTGGCCTTTTGTAGAAGATGAGGTGGCTGAGTGTGCTTGTATGTATGTGTGCACCTTCTAATTTATTTCACTGATTCTCAGGTCTGCTTTTTACCACAGTAGCTTTGTAGTATAATTTCAGATCATGGGCTATTATCCCTCTTGTTTGCCTTTGTTTTCCAGGATTGCCTTTGCTATTTTACGTCTTTTATGTTTCCAAATGGAATTTAGGAATGTTTCCTTACATCTTTGAGATATGTTAATGATGTTTTCAGCAAGATTGCATTAAATCTCTGTAAAAACTGTGAGAGTGTGGCCATTTTCGTAGTGTTGGTACTTCCCATCCATGAGAAATGATACCTTCCCATTTGCTGAATCCTGTTCAGTCTCTTTCATAGTGTGGTGATTTGCAATATGTAAATCTCTTGCTTTCTTTGTTGAACAACAAACTCATTTAGTGAAATGACATTCTTAAAACAATTTTGGAAGATATATTACCTCTAGGGTTTAAATAAAGTCTAATTCCATCATTTATCCTTGTGGTTCTCAACCCGTTGGTCGTGACCCCGGTAGGGGTCGAATGACCAAAACACAGGGATCGCCTAAAGCTATCGGAAATCATAACTGTAGCAAAATTACAGTTTTGAGGTAGCCACCGAAATTATTTCTTGGTTTGGGGTCACCGCAACATGAGGAACTGTATTGCGGGGTCACAGCATTAGAAAGGTTGAGAACCACTGCTTTAGACATATATTTTAAGCCAGTCTGGCTTATGTCAGGCTCTGTTCTGTATGCTAGGCATTGAATACAGAATAAACAATAAATATTGTACAACTACTCTCAAGTATTCCTCCTTGCTATGGAAATAGTAAAAATGGGCAATGGAATAGGAAAGCATAGTTCTTTACACTGTACAATAGCAAGGTATCTCTAAGAAATGGCATTTGAACTGATACAAGATGAAAAGTGCTCATAATTCAAGAATGCAGATATATGAACAAAAAAATCATGTGAAGGACCTACAACCATAGTCTGGGAACTAAAAACAGCAAATACATGAGATTTGTGT
The DNA here is from genome assembly GCA_004027025.1 of Myocastor coypus. NCBI lineage: Eukaryota > Metazoa > Chordata > Mammalia > Rodentia > Myocastoridae > Myocastor > Myocastor coypus. Next base: position 40,312 of record PVJA010011745.1, on the reverse strand, counting down.
GATAAATAAGAGCTACAGGTTGTGATTTGTAATTAGGACTCCCAGTATCCAATAATGGTAGTGCCCAAGGATAAAGGGGGTAGGGGAAAAAAAGAGTAGATTTTTCTAACAAAATAGGGCACAAAATTTAACTGACAACATACAGACTCTTCCCATAACTAGATCTTTGACACATACTGGAGAATGACAACTATCTGAAAATGGGAACACTTTTAGGTCCCGAAATAGAACATTTATATTTAAGCTTTGCCTTGATGAAGACATTTATGACATGTTAATAAATACAAAACAGTGATGTTGTATTTACCAAATCAGGCACAACTCTCAGTTTAATTAGTTAGCTGTGTGATATTGGATTATACTCACTTGACCTGTCTAAGCCTAGTTTTTCATTTTTAAGTGATGACAATAGTTATGAAAATCAACTGATGTTAAGGAGGTCAGTTACAATGACTGAAAAATATCTCACTAAAATTTAAAACAAACTCAGGAGGTGTTATACATGTTTGTCTTAATTTTTGGGGGGGAGGAGGGGGGACCAGGGTTTGAACTCATGACCTTGCACTTGCCAGGCTGGCATTTGTGCCACGGAGCTATCTCCCCGGCCCTATGTTGTTGTCTTACCTTAGTAAAATAAACATAACAAATAATCTTTCAATGAATCCTTGTAATTTTTATTCAAAATATATAAACTTATAAATTTACCATGTAAGTATTAAAATAAAAATTGAAAATCATAGTCCAACTAACTCTAGGTACCTGGGTTATAATAAGCTAACTTCTAAGCTAATACTTTATAAGCTAATATATTATAAGCTAATATATTACTGCTTTATAAGCTAATATATTACTGAGATAATGCTTTCTGTTGTTTCAGCCTTATTTCTTGTCATAACATCAATATGATTTCATTTCTTGGCTATTATTTTAATAAAAGACAAGTACATTTTGTCTTGGCTATTTTCATCTATTTTATCAGACAACATACAAAAATTGATCATCAAATGATGGAGATGAATTTTAAACTCTCTGAGATAAGTTTAATGTGGTTTGTTGTTATTGGTTATAATCATGACACCCAATTTTATAAACTATTTCGTTAGAATCTATATAAAAAAAGAAAAGATAGATTGACAGTCCATATCTATTAAGCCAAATGACAAAAAGAAAGGTATTAACTTAGAAAAAATGTACTTTTTTTTTAGTGTATTTGGTATAAGGTTTCATTACAGAGCTTGGATTCACAGTGATCCTCCTGTTTCAGCCTCCCAAGCACTGGGATTACAGGTGTGCGCCACCACTTCCAGTTTCAGTGGCCATCTCAGCACACCTAGGAATGGGGCCCGCATGGCATGTGGTACTGGGAATGGAACTCAAATTCGTGTGCTTTTCTCAGCAGACACTTAGTCCACTGAGCTATCTTGCTGGCCTTATTATTTCATTTTTAATCACCATAAGTGAAGTGAGTTTTCATCATTATAAGATTTATTTCTATTCTATTTTCTTAAATGTAATTGCTTTAATGATTCAACACTTTAAGCAGTAAGAAAAAAATAATGGCTACATAAGCTTAAACACTTCACAGCATCATTGTAGCAGAAGATTCTAAGCGTAGAGTTATTAAAATTGCAAACTGTTTGTTTTTAGGTTTATGGGAATCGTTACCCACCATCTCATCTGTATTACATTTGTTTCTGAATGTATATTAACATATTTCCCAAGCTTTTTCTCTATATTGTAATCACGGTGTGGAAATGGTATTTCAAGCCTCAGATAAAAGTCTTAGAGTGATTTCATGTGACAGAATTTTATCTAGGTTTCAAGAAACCCTAATAGTAGTATTTACAAGTCTCCTATGCAATTTCTCCTTTCTTGTTACCTTAGGAATATGGAAAACACGTTTCTGGTTTAAGAAGCTGAAAGAAAACTATCTTCATTTTAATCTGAGTATTAGGAAAAGGATCACAAATCCTGCTATAGTATTTTGTATTAAAGCTAGTTGCTATAAAGGATCCTGACATGCCCCCGGGGAGCTAAATATTGACAAGCATGCTTTGGCAATCAAGATCAAGCTTGTTGAATTAACATGGCACAAGCCTCACACTGACACTATAACCCAAGACTGAGCACCCTTATCTTACCCCATTTATTTTGGCTTTATAGGTGATACTGTATACTTGAATTAGGGATTTTCACTGTATCTTAGATGCTATGACTGTGGGTTAATTTGATTTGATAATATACTAGTCCTTATCATGTTCACAGTGGAAATTATACATGAAGTGTAACATTCATTGTTTTCTCTCCCAGCGTGGATCCAGAATGAAACAGGATTCCTGATTGTGTACCTGAGTGTAATATGATCCTCTCTCTCAGAAAATGTCTTGTAATTTCCACCTCTTAAAGAGGGGAAGAAAAATAAGAATGACATTGTGCTTTATGTATCTTTCAGGAAAAGTATCTCAAATTGATCATTCTTTGGACACTTGTATCAAAAGTTAAGACAAAATATGAATCATAAGAGAAAGACTAATTTATCTTTCAACATGATTCCAGAAACTCACATGACAGCCTTCTAGTGAGAAGAGTATTTGTAAAATTTAAATCTAATTTTTTTTTCAAATTTAGTAGGAAAATACAAACTTTTTTCAGTTGTTCAGAAAATAGGATGAATTTAATTAACTGTTAAGAATAATGATGATAGCCGGGCGTGGTGGCTCACGCCTGTAATCCTAGCATTCAGGAGGCTGAGACTGGAAGATTGGTGTGAGTTCGAGACCAGCCTGGGCTACCAAAGTGAGCTCAAGGCCAGCCTCAAATGCATAGCAAGACCCTGTCTCAAAAAGACAAAAAAAAAAAAAAAAAAAAAAAAAAAAAAAAAAGAATAACAATGATGATGGTGATGGTGGTGGTTAGAACCTGCATTTATTAAGATCCCATAGTGGGGGATGTTTCAGTCTCTCATTTAACTCTATGAGATATTTTCTATGGTCTCATTTTATATATGAGGAAACTTTAGAGCTGGAGAATTTAAGGAACCTTCTTTGATCATGCTTGAGTTGAAAGTTTATGATTACTTTCTCTCCAGTGGCTATCCTTATAGTCCAGGTAGTAACCAGACATTTCTCCTACCCTTACAGAGCTCATATGTTAAGAGGCACGTGAGCGGTACTGTTATTCAAAGTAATGCTCTGTCCAGAGGGAGCAAAGTGAAAAGAACACTATATCTGGGCCAATGTTGGTTTCAAAGGATGCAGTGTTTAGTGTTGGCCTTAAAAGATGAGGGAAAGAAGACAAAAGAAAAAGCTCAATGTAAACACCTGCCTGGCAAGTTCTGGGTTTTGAGTTTGAGACCAGAGAGAGACAGAGACAGAGAGAGAGAGAGAGAGAGAGAGAGAGAGAGAGAGAGAGAGAGAGACAGAGACAGAGAGAGACAGAGACAGAGAGAGAGAGAGAAATAGTCAATTTGCGAATAAATATGATAGCCTCAATAAATTGCAAATTCTTCAGTGTTTTAAAGAGTTATTAGAGGCTGCATAAATGATGCAAAGATCATGCTGATTTTAATACCAGAGATATATTCATCAGATAAAGACTTCTGTTTCTTCCTAATAAATTGAAGATAATTCCAACAACCAGACTTCAAAAAGCATTATCAGGGTAAGTTAGCTAATGTATGCTCAGTAACTAGCCTAGCCCTCATCCTAAAGTTTAGGAACACTGTTTTATCGTCTTTAAAAAATTTGTATCCTTTGTTATAAAAAATAATGGTAGGACTGCCTTCTGAAACTATTTTCATGAAATATAAGTCCTAATTGAATTTTTCTTTTATAACTTCCTCTCCATACACACGTGTCATTTGGTACTTAATTTTCTCATATGTGTGCAACTAAATTTCTGAAAAGATTATGAATAGATGTGATTTCAAATACATACCTGTAAAAAAGTTATTGCTTAAGAATAATATGCTCTCAAATTAATAGTGACTCGTATAGAACACACAACACCAAACCAGGAATTAGTTCTTCTTTCTTTTCTCTCCTTTGTCCTTTATAATATAATTCCTTTCACAATCTACTTTAACATGGAAAGGGAAATCCAGATATGTTTTCCCGTGACTTATTTGTCAACTATCTACATCAACATATAGTCCTCTGATTATTTCAAAAACAATCTACTCAAGGACAGCACTTTCTCTTTCTTCTATAAAAAAGAAGGGTGTAATTGTCTGAACATCTATTCCTTCTTTTAAAATATTTCTAAGGTTTGTAATTCCTGTGACTTAAGTACTTGATTTAGAAACTTTAGTCAATTGAGTATCTCCTCTGAGAACTTTCTGGAACTGACAAATATGCTGCTTTGGAACTTATATACATACTTATATAGAAACCCTCTGTCCAGTGAAACAAAATTCTGTTTAGGTTAACAAGTTATTTTTTATGTATTCATGAAAAATGAAATTTTGCTTCAGAAAATGGAATTCATTTTTTAGTCAAACTGCATGTTCAGTAAAGTATATCCATGTAACAATTCTATAAACTGCTTAAACATTTTAAATGCAGTGTAATTTCAGGAAAATTGTGTAATTTTAGGATAATTCAAGTACTTTTAATTCTATACACTTACAGTACATTAAAATGTTCTCAAATTATACTTTTAGTATTGTTTAAATGGGGTACTCTTCAGATTAAATGACCTAGTGCCACCGCATCTACTCATTCATTATAGTTTTTAGACATCTTTCTATATCTTATTTTATGGCAATACATAACAGTGCCATGTTTTTATAAAAAGAGATACAGAAATTTTAAGAAACTAAATATTTAGAACATGATGTAACTAGTTATAAAACCATAATTAGGTAAGCGTATTCTTTCATAACAGGAAGCCTTCACATCTGTCACCCAGTGTTTTAATGTCTGTAGTACTCATTAGCTGACTATTTCTATTATTACCATTGCACAAGCAACTGCCATTCTTGAAACTGATTGATGTTTAAGAATAAAGCACATTTATTACACGCTGACAACTTCAGAGGCGAAATCTTATAACTTGCAGTGCTTTTCAAGAAGTGATGATACCTTAAGTTTCTAGAACTAATCACTGTAAAAGAAAGTAAAAGGCTGAAAACATATTTTTTTCTATGAAGACCTTTCACTGCATTATATGACATTCAACCATAAAATGATTAATGTTTTCTTTTCCAGGAAAGATGACAGTGGTAAAAGATAACCGTATTGTGTGTGTGTGTGTGTGTGTGTGTGTGTGTGTGTGTGTGTGTGTGTGTCTACACAGCTATCTAGCTATGTCACTGTATCAACTATTATCTCTGGCATCTTCCAGATTTCATCCTGCCTAGACTACCTTACCTATATGAGGGAAGGACATCAATTTCCTGAAAGCTAAAACTAAAACTCTTGTTAAGTTTTAATGTAAAGAAAAAATATTACTGTTCATAGGATTGTTTCATTACCTTAATAGTTTTTCCAAGCTTTTGGGCATGGTATTCAGTTACCATTTTGTTAGAGCTCTATCTGTGGTGCCACCTTGACTTTCTGTGCTAAGCACTTTATACACTCCAGTTAGTCATGCCCACCCTCAATGTTGTTGGGCGCCCCTCCACTTTTTTGTTTGTTTGTTTTGTTTTGTTTTTGCATTTTGAGCTCACTACACAGCTCCAACTCATAGTGATCCTCCTGCTTGCAGCCTCCACAGTGCTGGCATTACAGTCAAATGCCACCATACCTGAACTGGATCACTGTCTCATCATTCCTGGGGGTGGGGACAGCACAATATGTGGTGCCAGAGATCAAACCCCAACCCCTGAGTTTATCTAGGCAGGTGCTTAGTCCACTGACCTATCCAACCGGCCGATCAATGTCACATTTTGACTGAGTATTTTAGCTCTTTGTTGACGGTTCTGTTTCCCACACCCAATACTGCCGTCATTGCTAAAAGAGAGTAAATACAAAAATACTCGCCAGTAGTAGACAATAGAGAGGACAATGGAGATAGAGAGATCAGAGAATTCAGGCAGCAGCAAATCTGACAACCTGATTCACAACACAAGGACAAATAAAACTGTATTTTATGCTATATTAATGCTAGATTTTAGCTGTTCTTACCATGAAAACTAAACTAAATGGATCACTGAAATTACGAGTTTGCTAATTTCCTTCAATATTGTAAACTTTTTGCTGCTTACATGTACTCCTCCCCATTGTGTGATGTGCCTTAAATATTCACAATAAAATCTATTTTCAAAATTAAAAATGTAAAGGTATTTAAAGATCTAACTACCACATACTAAGAGCAGTAAGTTTTAAATTTTATTATCAGGATCCTTGGCATCCTCATTAGAAATTTCATATGCATGATTTGCATGATTAAATACAGAAAATAATATGGTAGCTAATATGTGTGCAACATTTTTCCTGTTTCATTTCATTTCATTTCTTAAAGCAACATTATAAGACAGACATTTTAACTTTATTTTTAAAGTGAGTAAAATCTAACTAATAATTGCTCCTAAAAATGTAACATATAATTTATATCAAGGTTTTATGGTTTTAAACTCCATACATGGTTTTTCAATTAGACATCATAAAGCAGTTTTTCTAATAGTTATCGCTGTCATAACCTCTTGTAGTCTAGACTATTACTTTTAAATAATGTATTTAGAAAATCATAGTTAAGCCACCCATGTACATACTGTACATGGGAAATCAAAGTATAAATAATAGGTTATGCTACATGTTAAGTAGCTCGGATGTTCTCCATGTAGATGGTACTGTCCCAAATCCAAATTTATTGTCCTCTATAAAGTTTAAAATGATCATCATTAATAACATTGACCTCTGTGTAGTGTCCATGCCTTCCAACTTCTTGCACTGTATGTCTAATAAATCACAAGCTTCACTATAGCTCATCTGGTCAGTATGAATGAAATTTCACCTTATTTTCTCTCTTTAGACTTGAGTTAGCCCAAGCCTATGTACTTATAGACTCAATTTTTTAAAATGATCCCCTACTAATCTTTTTATTATCACTTTAATCTCCTTCTGAGTCATATGTAGTACCACTATCATTTACTAAGTCTAAAATATCACCTTTCTGCTAACGCTCCTGCTCAGAGTTCTCAGGGGTGCTCTCTCTCCTGAGAGAAAGAAGCCAACATGCTAAACGTGACATAAACAGCCCTTCACAAACAAGCCCCATAGCAGCTCTTGCTGTCTTGATGTGAGTTTTCATAACAGCAAAGCCTAAAGGAAGAAGCTGGGTACCAGTAGTTGATTCTCAAATTACTCTTGGAAGGAGACACTAGGGAAGAACATTGGACAGAGAAGAGCAGGACGCAAGTCAAGTGTATGTTAGCTTTGGATCACAGTGGCGAACACATGTGAGGTGAACAGACCCCAGAGACAGTTAATAGAAGCATGATGTCTAAACCTAGCCAGTGTAGATGATGGTGACAAACAGTTCACCACATCCACAGAGTTTTTATGAGGTGTTAAGGAGCAAACTTCCCATACTCCCTTCTGACTGGAGTCTCCCTTAACTAAACAGCAGCACACAAATGTCCATAAAATCTTTTCTTCTTCTCTTGGTGAGGCTTCTGAGGTAGAGAGTGTTGAAATAAATGGCTTATGACATGTATATGTTTAAATAAATGTTTATTTTAACACTTCATAAGTCATGAGCCATTTATTTTAACACTTTTCACTTGAAGTGCTTAAATAATAGGTTTTATACAGGAATGTGTCATCCACAGTGCTTAATGTAAAAGTGAATATGTAAATATATCCATCTATCTAATCTAGATTTTACACCCTTTGGCTGCCAAACAGCCTTGTTGCCATAGTTTCTGAAGTACCCTAAAATTAAGTTTTCTTCTCTTTCTTTTTCAGTTGATAAGTAATTTGGTGACATATAAAGCAATTGGACATCACTCCATTAATGGACAATTGGTTAAATATATCTTCTTTTAGACAGCTAAAAAAGGATCAGCAAAGACTAAAATTGACAGCTACAAACTTTCATAAATAAAACAGCTTTAACTAGAATATCTCAAGGCTTTTCCTTTGTTTTTAAGATTCATGGGAACTTGTTTGAAAGCGTGTGTGTGTGTGTGTGTGTGTGTGTGTGTGTGTGTGTGCGCGCGCGCGCGCGCGCGCACACGCATACCTGCATGTGGAATGCAGTACTTGGAATCAGTAAGTATATGAAAATATCTTCCTGAAATCACACAGCGTGGGGAGCAGCATTTCTTTGGAAGTCATATTTGGGTGGAATCTGAGCTTTTCCAGTTACTCAGATAAGGATAAAATATTTAACTATTTTTAGCATAAAATGTAACAACTCTTGGGGATTTTGTGAGGTATAAATGAAATAATATATACAAAAATCTGAACAGAAAGCCTTGTGTACATAGGCTATTTAATACGTAATTCTTACTATTGTTGCTATTTTTTCTTAGTATGAAATGACAATTTAAAAATAACTAAAAAGGTCATATTTATAAAAATGTATTATCAATGTCCACAAGTGATTTTGTTTTTACCAAATAAAATTGACTACCTGTTATTTTCATATAAGCTTAAAGAATCCGAGTGTTACATAAGGAATTCTTTTAAATAAACTTTTTATATAAAATGAATTTAGAATTGCAGAGATTTTAAAGTACTATGGACAATTTTTCTCCCAATTTCCCCTATTCTTTTTTTTTATTTATTTTTTTTTAATTTTGTATTTTTAGGACAGGGTCTGCTACAGGGTGTACAGGGTCTCACTGCACAGATCGGACTCACAGTGATTCACTGTGTTCAGCCTCCCAAGACCTGGGATTACCGGTGCGCGCCACCTTGTCCAGTTTCAATCACCTTCTGAGCGCATCCCAGAGGCAGGGCCAGCACAGGATAGATCCCCGGCCTGCCTCTGCATCTGCTCAAGCAGGCATTTTAATATGTTCGGTTATTTGACTGGCCCTATTTTCTGGTATTCTTAATCATAAGGGCTATTTCAAGAGTTTATCAAAGAAATACCTTACTGTGACAAGTGTGCCAATGCCTTTATTTAAAACCATAAGGCAATGAAATGAAATAAGTAGCATAAAAGCAACTTTATATAAAAGAATGAAGAAAACATAAGACCCAAAAGATAAGAAATTTAAAAAACTTTACTTCTCTCAAAGTCTTAATTTCCTGTATAGAACAGTTACCTAACCAATCTAACTTTGGGGAAAGAATTGATGCATGGAAAGGCGAATGTTTGTTTTTGTCTGAGGTACTAAGCAGTGTTTTAAGGATTAAAATCTGAGATGCAAAAAAATTCTCCAAGAATACAAATACTTGTATTCATTTTTCCATTTGACGTTTTCCAATGTCTATAAATGCTCTTGGTTTCAAATTTTAAATTATTTCACTTCTGAATGCATCATTGAGAAATTATTACAGTGTGGTTTGTGTGAGCTTGTAATCATTGATTGTGACATTATACTCTCCATAAATGTGCCATTGTGAATAATTAAATTTGTTAGCCCTTTATTTGCCTATCATTTTTAGAATGGTAACCCTTTTTGGCAGTAAGAGATGTATTTCTCTAGTTCACTTTCTGCTAGATTTGGGAAATACAAGTTTTTTTATTCTCTGAAACTGTTAAATGATTCAGCATTTTAAAATTTCAGATTTGAAAAGCTTCCCTATAAAATTTCAGCATTCTGTAAATTCTCACATTTTTCTATTTCATATTCTGGTGTTTTTAAAGAAGCAATCTTCTACAATACCAGTAAGTCCTTGGCATGCCACTTAGTGCCTCTGAATGTGCCACTGCTCACACCTTCATTCTCATTGCCTGCAGGTAAAATAAACATTAATGGTCCCCCTCCCCCCCCCAAAAAAAGATATGCAGTTTGATTGCAAGCCCTCATTATATGGGTTGCAGGTACACTTTAAAAGATTCAAAAGAATGTTAGAGTCACTTTTATTGACTTATACATAATGATAGCATCTCTGAGCTTTGCTGAATAAAACAATGTATAGTAGTTTTTGCAAGGGTTACTAAAATCTCTCTCCTTTTGGGGCATATAAATCATATTCTTCTGTGAAAGGACTTAGCACATCTATGATGTCCAATGTCTAAATCTGAATACCTTAATGCGATTTGGAATCATACAGAATTTAAGCCCTGGGATGTCGAAACACCTATGGCAACCATATAAACCAAAAGATGAGTGAAGAAAAACATATGCATCCCATTTTTCATTGGTATGTGCTTTAGGTACTGTATAGAAACCCTTTTCCCACCAAATTGGACCACATATAAGCTGTCTTCTTTCCATCTAGAAGTTATTTAACAGTCGTTTGGCAAGGAGTCCTCCTGATTGGCACAGTTGACCAATTTGCTAAAGATTCATGCCAGCTGACAGAACAGAGACCTCAATTTGAAAAGATACGACTAAATTTCATCAGAAAATACAAAGGATTGGAAAAGCAAAATAGGGAAAGGGTATTTCATTACAAACCCGTCATAGATTTGACATAGCAATAAACTAAATCTTTAAAGATTCAACTGGGAAGATGATTTTTTAATTACAAGATTGTAATAGGAATAGCACCCTCGAGTGCTTTCTCCCATGTCTTCAAGAGGTAAAGAAATACTCGAATGACAATTGGGCAGAAACTGTCATTATATGTTGACAGTATTTGTGATCATTTGATGACATTTTTGAAATTTGGCTCTAGAGTCTCACTTAGTGTGGGACTCTATAGAGGGCCAAATGCTTTTCTGGCTGACTGACTGAACAAGTGGAGAGGCGTTCAGCAGGGGGCCTCCTCCAGGACTTATGACCCAGCAGTGCAGTCAAGGTCATATTATCTATCTTTATAGTTCCATCACTTCATACTCTTGAGTACCCTTAGTAATCAGCATTTCTCATTGGCAGGGCATGCACACTCACATATGTGTAAATGTTTATATGTGAATATGTGATATATATATATATATATATATATATATATATATATTCAAAGATTCATTTCCTATTTGGAAATGAGAAGGAGCTCTCATATTTTATCACACGAAATTTTCAAGAGACTCTGACCACTGCAAAAAAGTCTTAGACATGGTCCAAATTAGGAACATTCATTTAAAATAAACTATTTCTTTATTAATATTTAAAAATCTTTTATTTATTTAGTACAAAGTATCACTGTGCAGCTCGGACTTATATTGATCCTTTTGTCTCAGCCTCCTCAGCACTGGTATTACAGGCATGTGCCACCACACCTGGTTTTAGTAGCTGGCACAGCGTGCTCAGGATTCTGGAGGTGGCACAGCTTGTGGGCCTGGGGACCAAACCTAGACCAGCTGAGTGATCTCCCCAGCCCAAGGGGACATTCATTTAAAAGACCAACTCTTGCACTACTTGTCACTTAGATATTTATATAGTTCTAATTTTTGAGCGTAGTGTGTGTACATACCATGTAATAAGCACATATTTAATGTTTGGTAAATTAGCTTCCCAAGTTGTGCACTTCTGGAGGAGCAGCAGTCTGAATCAAGATACAGCATGGTTTTTTTCCTGTTAGGATTCCCCAGGTAGTTTGGCAGGCACAGTCCCCAATTTCAATCATCAGAGATCTCTGTCTTCTCCAAATCTTCCTCTGAATAAAATAATCTCTCCTCCTCCCTTGTCACCCTCCTTATCTTCACTTCTCTTCCTCCATGTGTGTGAATGTATATGTGTGTATATGCATGTGTAAACATGCATGTTAATTGCCTTCATTTGCTGGATAACCGTCTATGTTGTTGTATATGTTGCCAAGTAAACATAGTTGCATGGATGGTAGTTTTCACTATACAATTTGAGTTCAATATTTATTTTTCATTTGTTGTGTGTTTCCAGTGTTGAACATCTATAAGGCTTTTGTGAATATCTTGTGAAACTTTCTTTAATTTTCATTTCCTTAGGGAATGGGCTTGTTCTGTAAATTACTTAGGTTATATGATAAATGCTTGTTTTCAAAAAGCTAAAATAACTTTTATTTATTATTTAAAATGTTTATTAATACCTCTTTATGTTGCTAAGAACAGCATTTTCCTGGGAAGTCCGTACATGTACATAACACCTCTTAATTATATTTAAAACGCTTCCTTTCATTATATATGTCTTTCACTTCCTTGATGAGGTTAATACCCAAGTATTCAATTTTTTCTTCAAGTTATTGAGAATGATATTATTTACCTAATTGTTTTCTCAGTGAGTTTATTTATGGTTTACAGGTATACTATTTATTCTTCTGTATTGATTTTAAATCTTGATTTGCTATTGAATGTGGTTATTAAATGCAGGTAACTTTCAGTGGATTTTTTTGGATCTATCTATTTCTTCTGTATTTGCCACTTTATTACACAATAGGTTCTCAAATTAGTTGCTAGTAATTTTCTGAATCCATTCTGATTTCATTTTAGTTGTATTAATTTGGGTTGCTTTTTCCTTATTTTGGTAACATTTTCTAGGGTTTATCTATTATGTTTATTTTAAGGAATCAGCTCTTCTATACATTGTTTTTAAATCAAAATTTTATTAACTTTTGCTCTAATCTTTGTATTTTCCATTTTTGTCCTAGGTTTATTTTAATTTTCATTAAAATAACTTTATTTATTTATTACTTTACTTAGAGACAGGCTTTCACTATGTAGTCCAGACTAAACTTAAACTCACTTTGTAAACCAGGCTGGCCTTGACTTATCAGTGATCCTCCTGTCTATGCCTCCCAACTGCCAAGTTTACAAGTATGAACCACTCTAGCAGGCCTGAAGTAACTTTCTTTCTTTTTTTCTTTCTTTCTTTCTTTCTTTCTTTCTTTCTTTCTTTCTTTCTTTCAAGAAAATAGAAAATAATACATAAGACATTAGAAAAGATACATGATTTTGAGATTTTAAATATTAATTGCTACTGCTACTTTCAAGAAACCTATGGAAATTAGCAATAAAGTCGTCTTAGTTATTATATATATATATATATATATATATACATATAATATATATATATTATATGTATATATTTGTTCCCTGCTGTTTTTTTCCTTTGCCTCATCCAAATTTTTTATTCCTTCTGCTCAGTTTCTTTCCCTTTTACTCTATTCATTTTACCTTTCAGTTTTTTTTTTATTCTTTAAAGAGAGTAGAAATTAGAAATAAAAATTTACAATTGATACACAGTTTATCTTAACAAAGTTTGATATGAATTTCACAGTATTTGTTGTAATACAGTATTATCTTTCAACCAGTTATTCATATTACCAGATATATACATGTAAACCTGGAAGGAGAAAAAAAGAAAGAAATGTGTAAGAAATTAAGAAGAGAAAAGGTACAAACAATTGAAAAAGGAGACAAAACAAATTAAAGCATTATCTACGTCTTTCCTCAGAGCAGCAGGAAGCTACAGTACAGTTGTCAAAAGCATCCTGTTTACATATATAGATAAATCTCTTCCCCCACTCCTTCTCTTGTCCTTCTCCTGAAAACAGTAACTCTTTCCTTTTTGAATAAGTTCATTCCCTTTTACTAGTGTCTGTTTTACCCTTCAGATTCCATGGGTATTGACTTTTTGAGCATCCACCTCATATGACAGAAAAATTGGTATATATCATCCTGTATCTGTATCTTCATTTAACTTACTAGAATCAATTTTCATCAATTTTACTAAAATGATAGAATATCATACTTTTTGTGGTTGAATATTATTTCACTCTACATATATCACATTTTCTTTATTCATTTATTCATTTATGAGCATCTTGATTAAAACTGTATGTTAGCTTTTATGAATAGTGTGTATAGGCCCTTTGGTATACTAATGCCATTTCTTTTGAATGTATAGCCAGAAGTGGGATAGCTGGATAAATGAAAGATGTAGTATTAGGTTTTGAGTAACCTCTTGTCATGGTTAGTTTTCACTTTACTGGGGAAAAAAAATAACTGCCACACACAATCCAAGGAAAAGAGATTGATTTTATCATGGTTTAAGAGAGTTCAGTTAGTAATCAACTGTCTCCAAAGTAGAAATATCATAGAGGAAGGGACTGAAGAAGAATGTTGAACAGAGAAACATTCCAAGATGAGAGGAGGCCAAGGACCTGCTATAGTACCAGAGTCACACCTCTGTGACATACCCCAAAATATGCAGAAGTATGCTTTTCTAATCCTTTAGAAAGTTCTCAAGTCAGCCCAACCGGTAATCCAGTTTAACTGCCACATTCTATGCTTTGTCAATTTGACACTCAAGTACATCTCTTTAACTTTATCTCCAGACATGTCTGTTACTCTTCTCTCATTTCTGGGATGAATGGCCAACATGCAAAATGAAGGAAGGAAAATTAAACACATCTATCATTCAAAGACATAAGATAAACATTACCATTTCAAAAGTTGAAAAAAAAAAAAAAAAAAAAAACAGGGGAATACAAAACATGGATACCAACACAAGTCCAAAATCCAGCAGGGCAAAAGTTAAATCCCATAGTCACAACTGGAACTTCTAAAGTAGTCTGCACTGAGTTATGAGCTCCAAAAGCTTTATGTGGCTCCACCCTTAAGGTGCTCTTGGTGGTAGTTCTGATGGCTTGTCTCTTAGGCCGGCTTTGTTCCCACTTTGCAGTTTCCCTTAGATGTTCCACATTTCTGGCTTTTCCAAACTTTGGAATTTTCCACTGAATAGGCTTCTCACTATCTGCTTCACACATATTCCCAGGGGTACCCTGCCTGGCATCCCAGGCCTTCTTCTGAAATCTAGGTGGAGGCTGCTTTAACCTCACAATTCCTGCATTCTGAATGCCCCTAAAACAAAAGCCACATGGATGATGCCAATGTCTGGTGCCAACTGGAGCAGTAGCCAGGCTTCCTTCTCTCTTGGCTATAGAGGTTGAGTGCCTGATTAACATGCTGACCCTGATTCAGAGGAACAATTCTCCATGCTGGTACCATTCTGGAACCTGATGTGGCCACTGCCACCATTCTGGAACAAGGAGCTTAGTGGCTTTTTCCTCAAGGCAAAGTTCCTGACTTTTGCAGTTCTGAGGCTGCAAAGGTTGGAGACCTGCTGCCTCCCATGTTACCCTCAGGCCACCGTTTCCATTCTCTGTTTCCATCTTGGCCATGGACATCCTGTCAGCTCTGTCCTTCAGTCCACAGTATTCCTGAGGCTTCCTTTCTGACTAAACTAAAAACATTTTTAATCCTGCTGCTTGGCGCTTAACTCTTGATTCTTAACAGAAATCTGGCTAAAAGGGCCCAGTAACAGCCATGCTATGGCTCCATGTTTGACTACTTTGAAATACCTTTTGAAAGTTTAAGCAGTCTTCCATGCTTAATGTCAGTCTCAAGCAAAGTCTCTGGACACAAGCAAGATGCAGACAGACTTTGGGCCAAGTCATAGCACAAACCTCCTGGAGTCTAACAACCAGTGCAGTCCTTCTTCCCAGCAGAAACCTCCCTCACTGGTCTACACAGGCAGGCTTTCTGTCAACCTTCTGGTCTTTTGAGCACTGACAAAAATCTCCCAAACAGAATGGCCAAAGCTGTTCCAGCTCTTCCTAAGTAGATGACCTCTCTAAACCTTTCCTATTTCTTCACATAAGCCATTCCCAAAAACTTGTAATCTGTGTGGTCAGGTTTAGCCACAGCAGTCGCCCCACTCCCAGTACCAAATTCTGTCTTAGTGTTCTCTTTGTTGTCATTGTTGCCATTACTCCTCCATTTTGCTCTTGCTCTTTGCTGCCACTATGAATGGATGCTCTCTGCCCAGTACCACTCTGCCTTGGAGCCAGCTGAGTGTAGACTAAAATCTTCAGAACTGTGATCTAAATAAACCTTTCCTTCCTTCATTTTGGGTGTCAGGTTTTTGTTTAAGCAACGAGAGAAGAATAACTGAGACAAAATATAAGATCCTTATTCTACCTACATGATATTACCATGTCAGATCCTTTGTAGAACAGGAAATGCTCTAATGTCCTGCCTAAGAGTTTCAATAATTGCTCCAGTGTCTCAGAGTCCATGTGTCCTTATAGACTCAAGGCAAAATCTTACCTGTAAACACCTCAAAGTTAAAAAAGCAAGTTATATATTTCCAAAATATAATGGTACAAGATAAACTTTCCCATTCTAAAAGGGGAAAAAAAATAGGGGCAGGAGACCAAATGCAATGTTTAATGGCATGCCTCTATAAGCCAGAAAACAAAAACAGAAATGTGCTTCACTGATCTTACAACTCTAAAACCAATAAAATTGATAATCCACTTTAACTGTTCCCACCAATAATGTTTACGAGCACCTGTTCCCCCCACCACATACTTGAGAATGTGTATTATGTTTGTCTTTTTGATACTAGGCATTGTTACTCTAGAAAAGTGATACAGCATTGTGGTTTTCATTTATATTTTCTTATTGGCTGGGTAATGGAGTTGATTAATTTGATAGTCATTTGAATTTCTTTTGGGGGGGAGGGTCTACAAGGTGTACAGGTTCTCATTACTAGATTGGACTCACAGTGATCCGCCTGTTTACACCCTCCCAAGGGCTGAGATTACAGGTGCGCATCACTGCATCCAGTCTCATTTGTCTCAGTGTGCTCCGGGAGCAGGGAAAGCATGGAAGGCCTAGGGATTGAACCCCTAGCCTCTGCGCCTGCTTGCGCAGGTGCAATTAAAATTCACTGAGCTATTTGGCCGGCCCTTGAATGAATTAATTAATTAATTAATCAATTAATTTCCTTCCTTCCTTCCTTCTTTCTTTGTTTGTTGAGAAATATCTGTTTATATGCTTTTCCCCAGCATAATTCGTAATAGCTAGATCTTGGAAGCAACATATTTCTCCATCAAAAGATGAATGCAAAAAAGTGGAATGGATAAAAAAGGTGGTATTTATACACAGTAGAGTACCACTTTGTCACAAAGAAAAATAAAACTGAGTCATCTGTGAAAAGATAGATACACATTGAGACCGTACTTTTAAGTGAAATAAGTGACACACAAATTTAATATAGAATTGTTTCTTTTATACAAAAACCCAAGGCACAAAGAACAAAATATAAGGCAGATAACAGAAAGTGGGGGGACATAACTGGAGAGATAGCTCAGCTGTCTAGGTGCCTGTCTGGTAAGTGCAAGGACCTGAGTTCAATCTGCAGTACTGCCTGCCTTGCTGGCCCTGGATCCTCAGGCATGTTGAGCCAGTCACTGAAAATGGGCATGGCAGCACATGGTATAATCCCAGTGCTGGGGAGGCTGAGACAGGAGGATCACTCTTAAGTCTGAGCTGCATGGTAAGACCCTTTATCAAATAAATAAATACATACATAAATAATTACATAAATAATTTTTAAAAACAGGAAGTAGGAATATAGATAATTCTTAAAGTCATCAAAAGGTGGAGGTTGAAGCGGGCAATGGAATGGAAAAAAAAGCTGTATTATATACATGCACTGGTTGCACACAAGCTATCAGGTGCTGAAAACATGCCAATTGAAAATTAAAATAGCAATAAATAAAACTGTGATTATTTTGTTCTTACTAAGTTTCTTCTACATTCTGAACATTAATCGGGATTAAGGATTCACTTAAATTTCTTCCCATTCTGTAACTTGTTGTTCATGCTTTTGGTTATTTCCTGTTTCAATGTAGAAGCTTCCTGGTTTCATATATTTCCATTGATGTATTTTTTACTTTTTTTGATACCCTTGAGAACTTAGCCAAAACAAATGTTGCCCTTACTACTGTCTTGAGTTATTTGCATTTTATACTGGTAGTTTGGTAGTTTTCAGCCTTATATTTATATCTCTCTCATTTTGAGTTGTTAAAACAAGAACAAGAAGTAGGGCTTTGGACTACTTGTAAGAATGCCTTTCTCTCCCTACTTGCAGAGACTTGGTGCCTGGTCAAAATTCAATTAGCCAGATCAGGAGACTCATTCATACCCCAGTACATTTCCTTTATTTGTTGTGTATTCTAATGACATTGTTTGATTACTGTAGGTTAACTGCAAGTCCTAAAGTGAAATAATGTGCTTCAATACTGATTTTTTTTTCCATGGATGATTTTGCTATTCTAGATCTTTACATTTCTATCCAAGCTTTAGATACCACTAAGCAGTTTCTTCAAAGAAATTTTACTGGCATTTTGTGTTGTGTTGAACTTATAGAGAAAGGAATGAGGAAGAAAGATGAAACCATCTGGACTGTAGGTTGTTATGAAAAAGTAATTTCAATTATAAATTCAATTTTTGCAATAGTTATGGTTCTATTTTTGGTTTTATTTTTTTGTTTTTCATGGTCATAAATTTGGTTGGTTGTGTTGTGCATGGAATTTGTTCATTTTACTTTATTTTTTGGATTTATCTATATAAAGTTGTTCATAATGCTTTATTATCCATAATTTTATTATTTTTAGAACCTGCAGTGATGAACTAGTTACTAAGCATTTATCATGTGCTTGTCATTGTATTACCTGCTTTATGTGGAAGATTCCATTGATTTCATCTGCCTCTGAGTTGGTTATATCAGAAATTCTTACCTACTCAATGGCTATCTAAGTAGCTACTGGTTGCCAATTACTCATTTAACAGAGGAACATTCTTATTTTTGATCCCAAAGTCCCAAATCATAAAATAATTTAGGTAATTTAAGATTCATAGCTTGCTTGAAGAGAGATGTCCATTGTGGGCATCATGGTGCCCCCTGATACAGCAGGAAATGGTGATATCCTCCCGTTTTAGTGTAGCATGAGATGCCCTTCATGCAGTACTTCGGAGGGAACCTTGCTTGAAGCTGTATGATATTAAATTCTTTGCCCTTTCCTTTTTTTTTTTGTCTTTTTGAGATAGGGTGTCTCTATGCATTTCAGGCTGGCCTTGAGCTCACTTTGTAGCCCAGGATGGTCTCGAACTCACACCGATCCTCCTGCCTCAGCCTCCCGAGTGCTGGGATTACAGACTTGCGCCACCACGCCCGGCTCTTTGCCCTTTCCTAAATGTTTCTTCACGTGCTCTATTTTATACATGGTACATTCTGAGTTGTTATATGTTCCAAATATAAATATACCTGTGAAAGTGAAACTTTGCATACTGGAATGGTTTGTTGAATGGAAAAGTAAAGACGTTTACTATCTTCTATTAAATAAGCTTTCTTCTATAATATAATGTCCTCATCTTAAGCCCGATTTCTTCTGTCTGATAGAAATTCTAATATTTTTTCGTCACACTAAAATGGTCCTTAGAACCTGTAGAAAGGCTACATCTACAGACTCCTACAAAGAATATGTGCTTGCTTTAATTTCCCCTGGAAGATATTTTATTAATAAAGTGGTCATGTTAATTACCTTAATAATATTTATTTATTGAAATAGCAATATTTTAAATTGACAATGCATAGCATTGGACTTTCTTCTGTTATTTAGACAATGTTTAGATTCAAGCCTGCATATTTTAACACCATTCACCAAGCATTTTAAAAAGTGAAATCTTACATGCCAGCTGACTTTAGTACCTGAAGAAGGGAAGAGAGGCTGGCACTTCAGGCCAGGCAACATCTCTGTCCACCTCAGTGCATTGCACATCTTTTCTCACCCTCAAAGCCTACTTTAGTTTTGCTGTTATGGTCTAAGCATTTCACAGAAAAGATTGCTTCTCTATGATATACAATTTCTTAACCTGATCCCAATCCTTGCTTCAATTTCAAATATCCTATTGCCAGCCCCACACCTACCTATGCATCCTTAAGAGCCCAGCTGAGGTCCTATGCCTCCCACAAATCCCTCCCTGACCACCTCAGTCCTGCCAGCTCCCCCATCATCCGAGCTTCTCTAGTTGTGTGCATGCATAAAAGGAGCACACAGACCTATATTGCCTACTTGTTCACTGCATGTATTTAGACCTACAGATTTGCTGAGAAAACTCTTTCTTTTGCCTTCAGAAAGGGGTTACTCTTCTGAATGCATTTTTTTTTTTCCTTTAGCACTTCATAAAACAAGAGACCGATGGGTCTTGGTGGTGCATGCCTGTAATCCCAGAGCTTGGGAGGCTGAAAAACAGGAAGATCATTATGAGTCTGATCTATGTAGTGAGACCCTGTAGACCCTGTACTAAATACGTTTTTAATAAATAAAACAAGAGGAAAGGAAAGGAAAGGAAAAGAAGAAAGGGAGGAAATGTGAATGGAAAGAGGTAAGGAGGAAGGAAAAAGATTGTTGACTGAATATATGGAAATAATTTCTCATCCCCTACTCTACTGAAATTCAGAGGAAAATGGATAGACAGTTAATCAGGAGACCAGCTAATCCATAGAATCCTTCCTTTACAAACTGTCTGGTAATTTTAAGGAGTGCTTGTTCTCAGACAGTTCCAATAAGAGCCCATATGGAGGTGTCTATGTTGGGACTAATCTTTGAGAATTGTCCAGCCTAAAGAAGAAAATAAACTAGCATTGCCATGTGACCTTGTGGGTTTGATCAGTCTTATCCAAGTGTGCAGAGATGCACATGTGTAATTCAATGTCAAGTGAAGAGTAACATTACTAAGAGAGAAGCAGAAGGTGCCATAGTGTAGCAAGAGTGGCCATAGACACCCTACCCATGAAACCACCGTGGGAGCAAACTGAACAGATATTAGTGAAAAAAAAAAGCACGGCTTTTTTAAAGAAACAATATGATTTTAGTGAATGGGAACTCCATTAATTTGAATGATTTTGGAATAAAAACAGTCACTTTAGTTATCCTGGATTTTCCCAAGGGTACAAAGTAACACTGATTATCACTATTCTTATCACTATTATAATACTTGTTTATCTCTTTTTCAAATAACCATCTGTGATGACACAAGAAACAGTGAAAATTTCTGTGGTATGATACATTTTGCTTTGGACACGCTGAAACAAAATCACATGAGAAGTATTTGTATACCAAGCCTGCTAACTCTGTGACAGTTCAAAATATCTGTGTTGAATAGTCTATCTATTCATATTTATAGATAAACTTTAAATTTTTAGCCAAAATATGCTGCCAAAAGTATTTATCTGGAAGAGTCTGAAGCATATAGTAATGTGAAAATACAGAAAAGTTCTCATATTCAATCTAGCAGTGAATTTTATTGTGGTATTATAAACTAATTGCTTTCTTGTTTTAAAACATTGTGTAGTCATGTAACCCTGATTTCTTACGTACACAGAGTATTTCATCATTTTTTACCTTAATTTCCATGTCTACACAATAGAAATAGTGTGTATGTCATTCATAATACTATCATGAGGATATAAAAATGTGTGCATAACTTAGGAGTGCAATTGTTATAAAATGATATTGCTATTGGGTTGAGGTTATAACTTCGTTTTATCATGTGAAGATCAATAGCTTAGAAGTTTTGAAAAGTCTCACAGTTTTGCTACAAGCAACTCCAAGACACTGGATCCCCCATCAGTGGTTGTTAGGGGGGCAGGTTGCTCAATAGCAAGGAGGTGCTCGTGTCCATTGCAGATGCTAAACACTGCCTCGAATCTGCCAACCATTTACAGCTACTCTTGATAACTCTACTTTAAAATTATGGACCATTGGAATAAAAACAAATTATTATTTGTTCTTCTGTTTGGGATCATAAAGTTAACAGTACATTTATACTCCATATATCTAAGGATGGATATTATTTTTGTTTGCACTAGCCAGTTACATGAGTCACTTTATAAATATCTCCATTCTTATTTTTAAAGAAAATTCATATGTGGTAGCATCTCTCATGTAAATTAAAGCTACTTAGAAATCACAATAATATACCTATTTCAAAGATCCTTTTTCTTCTAGCTGTGTCTTTCCTCTGTGTAAACATGTCAGCACATTGGATTTTATTCTAAGCCTGAATGTCCTTTCTGGCCATACTGAAGAATTGTGCTTACTGTACTGTTTCATTAAACTGTTGTGTTATCAGGTAATTGTTTAAACATAATACCATAGCACTATCAAAAGGAAAGGTGAACTAATGGCATTTGCAAATGTCAGGGATTATCTTAACACTTTTATTATAGTTTATAAAAAGTGGGTTCAGGGCATTTCTTGGCAATTATTTCTAGAGAAATTGCTTATTTAAATAAATTGCTAATTATCTGAAGATGACAGTATTGGAAATGCTCCTAATGAATTGTTTAATAAGTAAAGCTTGTGGTGGCCACCTACAGGTTGAAAATGGAAAGAACATATAGATTATGCAGAGCAAATGTTATGCCTTTCCTTCTAGTGATGTATTCAAAAGATATTTAGCTCTTCCTTTTAAGTCATGGGCAGTGTAGCAAGTTTCTAAGTTCTGTATAGATTATGTTTTTGTTCTAACTTCAGTTTCACTTTGCTTCTGTAATTGTCTTTGTCCTATCATTCTAGGACATAATTATCATTGGCTGTAACTAGTATGCTTTTGTAATTTATCATCCCAACTGAAAGCTTTTTGAGTGAACAAGATTGCTATTTATAATTGTATCCTGTAATTACAAATAAGTACAGGTATAATAAGTTGGGACTCTCCTGGGTAAACTGGGCCATATGGTCACTCTAGTTAGAGCAATTACTATCCGCTCTACCTCTCATTTAACTCCCATCTAATAATTAATATAATGATACTTTCCAGGCTTTATCACTTTGCTAACACACCTTTATTATTTATAAAATTAGCTCATCTTTCTCAAACTTAATTTATATTCAGATATTTAAAATAAGGAAAAAATGTAGCATTGCTTCCAAGACCACAATGTTGGGAAGTTAAGTGTGCCTGGGTTCAAATGTTGGATCCACACCTTCCCATGGAGTGATCTTGAGGGTGTACTGTTTGCCCCCACTGGGTCTTAGCCTATGCGTCTATGCAATCGAGACAAAAGACCTCTGTTGCAGTGGTTTCATCATGAGAGTGTAAGCAAAAACACATAGGAAGGTAGCAATTATGGAACACTCAAGCAGAGTTAATATAAATGCTTGCATACTTAATATAAAAATTTCATTTTAACTCTCCATGCTTTTGCTCTACATTATCTTTGTTCATCTTTATTCTCTCTTGGGAATCTGTAAAACATGTAAGATTGCTCTTTAAACAGCTGGAACAAAGTTTACAGAATCCTCAGTGTTTTAGAGGGAAAAGATCTAATATGCCTCCTGCTAAAAAGGCCTTGCTGCTGCATTCTGCTTACTAAGGGATCCAGTGGATTCAAGGGGTTAGGAAGTCCCCATGTAGTAGCTTAGCTCATTGCTGAATTTCCAAAAAGTAATTATGAAAATGAGAGTAATAAACCAGTCCTCTATATCTGGCTTTCTAAAAAAAGCATGGAGTGAGTCATTTCTTTCTGGTTACATTTCAAACATTTGAAGATAGCTACTATTAGGATTCCATTAAGTAAGCCCCTATTCAGGGGTATGGGGGGGTATGTGTGTGTGTGTGTGTGTGTGTGTGTGTGTGTCTGTGTGTCTGTGTGTCTGTGTGTGTCTGTGTGTGTCTGTGAGAGAGAGAGAGAGAGAGAGAGAGAGAGAACCCAATTCACTGATTTCTCTTCGTTATTCTATTAAAAATAATGTGTGCAGAACTGAATTTTTTCTGGACATAAAAAGGAATGATTGTACATGTAAAAATTTACAGCACAAATTCTAATGAAATCTATTAGTAGTACATGAATTTTAGGAAAATTACAACAACAATTACTTTTTGTTGCCTTCTAAGTTATAAATGCCTTATCTAAAAAGAAAAAGGAGAAAGCAATATAAAGCTCATCAAGCTTGAAAATTCCTTTCAAACTCCTCAATGTTAGGCTTCTCCAATTTCTCAGAGCTGACGACTTTTAAGACTTTAAAACTCAGCATCCTTCACATTTTCTGTACATGCAATAAATATAACCAACACTTTTTTTTGCCTATAATGAGATTGTACCATGTATATAATTTTATTCCTTGTGTTTAATTCTTGATGTCATATGTTAAAGACTTTGGGATGTGAGTTTCAAATATCTCCTAGTGTTCTCAATCATCTTTGTTCAGTAACTGTGTCTGTATATTTCATAGGCCCTGGCAGATTCCACAGAACTGGATACCTGGATGAAAATGCAGATATATTTGCATATGGTACATTGCATTTTAAATATAATACAGATTTATTCATTGAAATATTCACATTTACAATTTTCTAAGAAGTGAATAAATGAAATAAATATGGATTGTAAAATATCCCCAATCTATCCTTTAGGTATTTTTTATGCTCATAAGTGAATGTTTATTTTCTCTGGTTTTGATAGTAACATTAACGTATATGCTATGAGCTAGCCACTGTGCTGACTGCTTTCTATGAATGGTATCCCTTAAGACTCTCTACTCTGCTACAAATTATTCACATGAACATCTCTATTTCACAGATGGAGAAGGCTTATATTTTAAGAGGTTAAGGATCTTGCTCAGAGTCACAATCACATAAGGAAATCAAGCTATGCCTTAGATGTTATTGTTGGACTTAGGCACTTGCACTTAGCATTAGACAATATAGTTTACTTAAGTAAAGACAACACGAAGACATCTCTCTTCGCAGTTGCTATACTCTCATTTGTTAATAATCACTGAAACAAGAACTTTCATGTCAGAGACTTGCTTTTTAATCTCACTCTATCCTTTTTAAACTGTGTGACACTGTCAGCTTATTGATTCAGCTTGAGCTTCCTATTATTCATATAAAAATAGAGGTGACGGCATCTTTCTCCAGAGCGGTAAGGGTTAAGTTACACAGTGTGTGTGAAACCTCAGCCTCAGTTTCAGTGCTATGGAAATCATCCTAGGAACAAGTGATCTTACTTTTCCCATCCACTGCGTTGACCCTTTGAGAAAGGAAAAGGGTCCTGCACTGATGAAGACTGTTAATTCTGTTGCTTTTCAATAAAATGCCTGGCACAGACTAGCCTCCAAGTCCTTGAATATGAATCGGCTGGACATGATGAATATGTTAGGGAGCAGATAAACATAGCTCTGGAGCTTTGCTGACTTAGAAAAAGAGATTAAAATACAACTTAAACATTTTTATTATAAAATCTTCAGATTTTCCAAAGGAAACATTTTAGTTTAGTTATTTTAATAAGAACATAAAGCAGTTGTGTTTGTTTGTTTGTTTGTTCATTTTTCTCCTTTAGATTTCACAGCTCTCCATAAACCCTGGCTCCTTTTAGTACTTTGGTCTCTGGTTGAATTATGCTAATGTTCTCAGAGGACCATGTGTAAAGATGCATATTTAAAGTAGCTGTGCCTCACATGTTTATCAGTATATTAGCTTCATTAACATTTTAAACTTGTTTTTGCAAGGCATAAATTTGTTGGTGCTTGATTTATGTGTGTTTATAAGAATCAATCTTTGGGCTCCTCAATCCTTGAATTTTTGATTTAATATTTTCTTTTGTATGGATAATGTTAAAACAATTAACAATTAGACAGTCAAAGTTCAATTCTAATGAATTTGTTACCCACTAAATTCATTATATTTTAATTAATGTAAGCAAATTAGAACTACATTTTCTTTTTGTATACACAGTGAGCACAAGTGAGTATGTATTATAACCCAATTTCTCTTTTATCACCAGCTAGACCTATTAGCAGGGAGTTTATTGTGGACTTACTCCTTACAATTAACTGTGTAATAGTAGCTGTCCTTGGAGTCAAATGATTGGAAAAAAAAAGCAAACAGAATTAAACTCAATTATTCAAATTCTGGTTATCCAAAATTAACATATGTTCCACACTTATCTTGTCATTAAAAATTCATTTTTCCTCCAAAGATATACTCACTTAAAATAACATCACTCTCTCCTTGTTCACCAATAAACCTCACTTCTGATGTTGTCACTTAAAACCCTGCATACTGGTTTTGTGCGTGGATCTTCTTAATCTCAAAAAATGTTTAAATATGTATGCTTTTGAGATTTTTACCTTTTGAATCAAAGTGTCCTTATTAAATTTATGACACTGTTAAGTTAAAGCTGTTAAGAAAGGAGAAATAGAAAGGAATTCCATGGTTCTCTTGAGATGGTGGAGGACATAAAATTCTATTGTCCTAGGCATCATGCTTCTGTCTACAGTTTAAAATTTGTTTCATTGCATCACTAAACAGAATGGAATGCAATATCAAAGTGAACTAAGTGCTTTCTCTAACTCAGTTGTCACTGAGGTTGGTACGCATTCCTGTGTGATTTTTGCATACATGCCTTTGAAATAAATTCATCATCTAATCCTCACAATAGTTATGGCATTGTTATAAGTTAGCTGTAAGTCTTTCCTTTTTTAAGAAATCATGATATTACAACAAATGTGTGCTTTTTATAGTACAACAGTAGTACACAGTGAATAATTGGACTCAAATAATTTACTTGAAATAACATATTAAAATCATGAAAGATGATGTTTATGGTATTCATCCTGCTGATACAGTAAGGACACAAACTGAATAGTTGGGAAAATAAAGATTTAGGTGCTTAATAAATGTTTTGTGAACAGATAGATGGACATATAAGGGTGAGTGAACATTAAGAATCCTAATTTTGTAATATTACATTCATACATATCAATTCATGTTATATAGCTAAGGGTACTACTTATATTTTAAATGATATGTAGGAAACAGGAGTGTAGATTTCTTAAGGAAAAATGATTTCATCAAAATCAGATTGATTCTCAATACCAAATCCCTTATTTACTAAAATGTTTTGCTAAAGCAAGACTCCAAAAGAGTTAAATATAGTTTATCACAGATCTGTAACTTCAACACACTGATTTGAGTTTTAAGTTTTGACTACTTGAAGGGCACAGGTTGATTGTAGACTAAAAGTTCTAGCTCAGTCTAGTCCATCACTTACTCCATGAGAGCCACATTATGTTCAATCATAGCTCACCACAGTAGCAAGATTACAACTCAGAGTTCCAGTTCATAGTTGGAAACTGCATTTTTTTTTTCCAAAGGTGGAACCTAAAGGAGCTTCAGTTTAATTGGATGATTCTGCACAGTTGAATCAGAACAGTTTGATGTAACTGAATTTCCTGACAGGTACATCTGTCCTCTGATCTACCTAGATGAGAGTTTAAACTGCATTTAACCTTATAGAACTTCAATTTCATAATTTAAAACTTTCCTTAAAGTAGAAGTCTAAATTTACATTTCTTAAACATGGCTTTTCAAACTGGCTTCTTTCTAGTCTTGCTGTGATTCTGGAAGTCTTTCTGCAATCCTCCTGGCATGTGTCCAAGACTATATTACACTATCATGTGCATTTCCTTGAAACTAAAAGTTTCATCTTACATTGAACTTATTATATCTTCATTTCTCAATTTTTTATGTATTTAGTAAAGCATACAGGGTCTCACTACAGATTGGACTTGTAGTGATCCTCCTGCTTTCAGCCTCACAAACTCTGGGATTGTAGGCATGCACCACCATTCCCAGTTTCATCATGCCCCAGGGCTGGGGCCAGCACAGCATGTGTGGGATCGAACCCCATGTCCTGCATCTGTCTAAGAAGGTGCTTTAATCCACAGAGCTATATAGACAGCCCTCATTTCTATACTCTTAAATCTAAAAATAAATTTCTATATTATAATTTTTAAAGATCTTTTTCTATATCTTCAATTTCCTTCCAAAGACTGTTATTGGTGAAGAAAAGCATTTATAAAGTCCATTTGACAATAAAAGTGCAGAATTGGTAGATTATGTGTCATATCGAGTAAGTCGAATAAATCTGAGAATACATTTTAAGAATCAAATGAAGATTATAGTGAAAATTAACTCTTACTTGAAAAAAATTACTATTGCCCAGCAACAAAAGGATGAATTTCTTCCTTCGTGGGTCACATTTTCCCAGAGACCATAATTACCTTTAATTTTTTAAAGATTGTTTTATTAGTTTGAAAGGTTTTTATGTTCATTAGGCAGATTAGAAAAATTTCAGAAAAGGAAGAAAAACATGAAATAGAAAATGTCATAATGGGGGCTGGGGAGATAGCTCCAAGGCACAAGTGCCTGCTGGGCAAGTGCAAGGTTGTGAGTTCGAACCCTGGTCTCACCAAAAAAAAAAAAAAAAAAAAAAGAAAATGTCATATTGACCTAATTGAGCGTCCTTAAATGCCAGTGAAGATTTTCTGATGTTTTATACACCAGTATAATAATGTTGCCCTTTTAATATAACTGGTTAAATGTCCAAAGCTGTGTCCTGGGATTTTGTCATTTGATGTCCATTAATATGAATTGGAATATGGGGCCAAATCCCTGTATACCACTTTGAAATTTTACCCCTTAGTGTTAATGATAATCTTCTAACAGTGCAGTTAGAAATAAATTATTTATCTGCTTAGTTTAAATTTTCTTTAGTCTCTTGGGTCAACTAAATAAGGAGGGTTCCAATATTTCTTTGTTACTTCAAAGCAACGTGTACATAAAGAATCCATTCGCTTGGGTTTGTGTTGAACATGTCAGCTGCGCTGTGCAGAGCTAGATGTGCATCTATCTATAGGTTTGTTTTGGATTTCCATAGAAATACTTTTCTTTAAGTTTTGTCCTTATTTAGATTTCTTTTAATGTGGCTATAGATATGTGTATATTATATATATATATATATAATGTATATATATATATATATATGTATTCTCAACAAAAATTCTCCTGTCTTTGCCTTTTTATGATTCAAACATAAAGACTATAAAGAAATTATTATTATTGTGTTATGGCTGGCTCAGCCTGCCCTGGGGGTGGGGTTCCACAGCATATGGTGCCAGGAATTGATCCACGGTCCCTGTGGTTTCCTAAGCTTTTCTAAGTAGGCGCATTAGATCATTGAACCATCTTGCTGGCTCCTATAAAGAAATTATTGGGGAATAGTTTTATATAAAAATAAAGGCTTGATTCCCAGTTTTTAATTTGCTCTAACTTAATACCTTGTATTAAAAAATGTCAACACTGAATATTTTTTGACTAAAAATCTTACTAAAGGGCTTTTCTTAGTGTGAGAGCCATAAGCAGACATTTCCACAAATATCTTTGTGTTGTATTCAGAAGCATCAGTAAATACATGAATTTTTTCTTTCTGAAGTGGATGTGGACAAGATTAAAAAGAATGTCACTTTTTTTTTTAAATATGTCTTTTTGAAGAAGCCGTCGATTGCCAGCAGAGTGTAGGGGAAATACAAAAGTTTTCTGTACGCCGGCTTCCCTGGTACACATGGTCTCTCCCCTTAGCAATATAGTCCAAAGTAACATATTTGTTAAAATTGATGCACCTCAATTAATAAAGTAGCACCCCAAAGTCCACATTTGTCAGATTTCACTTTTGGTGTTGCACATTCTGTGAATTAAGACAGGTGTGCAAGGCCTGGCCAAATAGTTCAGCAGACTAAAGTGCCTGCTTAGTCAGAGAGCAGCAGCCACGATGTGATCCCCTGAGTGCAGTGCTGGCCCTGTCCATTGGGAATGCTGAGATGGCAACTGAGACTAGATGTGGTGATGTGCGCCTATAATCCCAACTCATTCCATCTTCCCTAAACCACTGACCTTTCTACTATCTCCATAGTTTGCCTCTTCTAGAAGATAGTACTGTGGCTGGGATTGTACAAGCTACGCCTCTTTCAAGTTGAAAGCTACCAATTTCAAGACACATACATTCTAATTGCCCCATGTTCTTTCTAGAAATGAGAATTTGAAAATGTACATATTCATAATGCTAACTGTGCTAGTGGAAATGATGGTAAAATGCTTCATGGGGCTGAACTAGATGTATTCTGTGTTTTACTTTGGACCTGAATTATGATAATATCAAGTTATTGTATAAGTAGAGCTGATTTTAATTAACACATGCCTTTAAGGAAGTGTAGAGTCTTGGATAAACCATGGTAAGATCAAGTTACTGTACTGTAATATGAATTTACTCCTGGATGTGTAACACCTGAGAACCTCTGAATCTGAAGAAATTTTAGTATGCAGTATTCTGTTCATCCATGTGGTTTTCAAGACATAAGAGAATAATATACTGGTAATTTCTGGCTAATAAAATAGAGAGAGAGGAGAGAAGGAGATGGAGAGGAAAAGGGAGAGAAAGGCTGCTTGACTCTAGTAAGTTCTCTTTGACTTGGTGAAACATTTTTTTTCTTCAATCTATTTGATACAAGGTCTCACTATGCAGCTTGGACTTGTAGTGACCCTCCTTTTTGAGCCTCTCCAGCATTGGCATAACAGGCATGTGCCACTACCACACCAGGTTTCAGTGTCTGGTTTGGCACTGCCAGCGCAGGGACAGTGGATGATGTGGTACCAGGTATCAAACATGGGTCCCTACACTTCCCAGGCAGGCGTTTAGACCACTGAGCTATCTCGCTTGCCTCTGGTTAAACTTTTCTAATACATGAAATATTACATTATTTCAAATTAAAAAACATACATATATAAAGCAATATGGAATCTGTAAATTTGTCACCTTGATTATTTTCACAATATCTATATTTACAACATTGCTTTATACTTTGCAAAAATGTAACAGTTTGTGTCTATTTATGTACTGTATGTGATTGTTTCCCCTTTTTCAAATCCTTCTGTTTCTTGCTTTTTTTAAAAACAGATGCTTCAGTGTTCCATATGAACTTTACATATCATTGCATGTCAAATTTGCATGTATTTTATGCAAGAGTTCCAGGACTGCTATAACCAATGCGTAACTTCTCAGCATTCAATAATAGTATCAAAGTTATTAAAATAAATAGACATTCATTGACAAAATATCAGACTTTAAAACAGAACTTTTGTGTATGATGTCCAGGTATGCCAGTAGAGATAAGAGAAGTTGGAATTTTTCCAAGACAGTGTTTCCAGTACATAATGGTAAATATAAGGTAGCATGTTCCAGTGTTCAATCTGCTAAAAAGTGGTTATCCTTGCTTTCTGTAGGAACAGCAATCAGACCCATTGCTTTGAGAGCTGTAACTTCCATTGCCCGAGCTCTACCTGGGTTTCCCATTTTGGCCACTGGTGGCATTGACTCAGCTGAAAGTGGACTTCAGTTTCTCCATGGTGGAGCTTCAGTCCTGCAGGTAGTATTTATTGTAACTGACTTTTCAATACTATGTATCTGACAAATGCAATATACATTATATGACAAAAACATGTTACAGTATTTTACAGAAGGAAAAATGCAAAGCTAAAATGGCAGTGAGTTTAGAAAACCCCGAATTTCATTTGGTGTTGTGTTGAATAGAAGAGCCTATAAGCACTCTTTGTTTTTAAATATAAACATTCACATCTCTATCTCTGAAATAAATGACAGCAATTATTAATGCTAGATGTTATTACTGATTGGATGCCAGTTCCTTTCCTCAGTTTGGACAGCAAATGGAAATAGGCAAAATGTTGCTTTTTTAATGTTAATAGCCTTAAGTGTTGAATCAGGGCTGTAGACTTGCTCATCGTGATAACCTAAAGCAGCGATTCTCAACCTGTGGGTCGTGACCCTGGCGGGGGTCAAAGGACCAAAACACTGGGGTCACCTAAAGCCATTCCGAATCATAACTGTAGCAAAATTACAGTTTTGAAGTAGCCACCAAAATTATTTTTTGGTTTGGGGTCACCGCAACATGAAGAACTGTATTGTGGGGTCACGGCATTAGAAAGGTAGAGAACCACTTCAGGGCCTAACGGTAGGTGGGTACGTGTGTTGTACATTTATCACCTCTTGGGGATCAGAAGGGTTTTTTTATTTGTTTGTTTATGTTTGGTTTTGTTTTGTTTTGCGGTGCCGATGATTGAACTTAGGGCCCTGCACTTGCTGGGCAAATGCTTATTCTACTGAGCTATCTCTCTGGTCTCTAGGGGCAGAAGTTATTGACAGACCTCAGGAACATTTTCAGGGATGGCTGTTGCAGGGCTACTCTCCATTTTCACTTTGTTTTTCTTCAGTTGCTGGCTATCCAGTGTTACTAGACCTGGGAGCTGGCTTTCTTCTATGACAGCAGTATTTGTTATCACCAGCTTTCAGTGTGCCAATTCAGCCTGCTCAATTGAAGACAGTAGTCATGAGCAGGCAGGATGTCCCATCCATAGGAAGCCATGTTAGACTTGTACTGCAGCCTATGGAGGAGCAGTGTATACACTGATGCTTAAGGGCACAGGGGAAGTTAATTACAAGGGGAAAATGAGAGGCTCAGGTACACCATTCTTATTTTCTGTTTAGTTATGGGTGGGCAAGGCTATCCGTGGACCTGATGGAAGATAGCTGCAGAAGGGCAAATCATCCAGGCAGGTGTGGGATGAAGTCATTGGTAAGGGCCTGCCCTCTCCCTGTGCAGTGGCTCCCAGAGAATTCATGTGGCCAGATACAAGCACTGGGGCAACCCCAGTCACGAAAGATGAAACACCGAGAAATTAAGAATGTAAAAGTGACTTTTGGGGAATTCTAGGCCCTGATTCTGTCTGTGCCAAATAGATCCTATACTACATGAACAAAATGAAAAATCCAAAGCAAAAGTAAAATAGCCATTGAAAAATAAAAGAAAGGATAAGCTCAAAATATGACCTATGCTGTAAAGGACCAGTAGAGTTACCAAATTTGATCTGGACTTCCTGAAAGAGAGAGGAAACATTGGCTTCTTAACTTTAAAATATAAAAATGTATCGGTTGCTCCCCTTCTTATGGTACAAAGCTGAATGCTATCGTTTCATTGCGTTTGCAAAGAGATTCTTGAGATATGGTAAATTCTACTCTTCTGCGCCAAGTAGAGGGTCACATGACACATTCTTGCCCCTCCCAGCCAGGGGATATCAGTGGAAGCTCCCTTCCATCCTCTTCCAGTCATAGTGGACTGTGCCCATAGGGAGGAGTCCAAAAGGAACCAGGATTTCATCAGAACAGCATCTTTCCTTCCCTGCTAGAGTAATGTCAAGGAAAGACAACTTAAAAAGTAACTTTAAGACAAGTGAAATAGCTCAGCCATCTAAAGCACCAGTTTAGGCAAGCTTAGGCAAAGGCACAGGGACCTCAGTTTGATCCCAGCACCATGCAGCACACCAGCCCCACCCCTAGGGTTGGCTGAGCCAGCCACATACACACAAAAAATAAATAAATAGAATAAAACATAACTTTAAATGAGATCAAGAATCTCTTAACATGCCAAAACTTCAATCAAAAACCATCTTTACACAGGAAGTCTTCAGTTCAAAAATCATAGTTATCATTACCAAAATGACTACAAAATTACAGTAAGCTGACAAAGATTTGAAAGGGGCCATAATAACATTGTATTATAGCTAATTGCACACATACTTGAAACTAATTTTTGTTTAAAGAATTCACAAAAAAAATAGAGAATTTAAATAAAATAAAGTAGAAATTTTAGGACTACAAATACTCAGAAACTGAAATGTAAAACTCGGTTGTTGTGATAAACAGCAGATTGGAAAGAAAAGAAGAAAGAATCACTGAGCTAGAAAATAGAACAATAGAAATTAACCAATTGGAACACCAGGAAAAAAGAGTAAACAGAGCCTTGGGGAGCTTGGAGACTACAGGAAAAATGTAACATTCAAATTAACTGAGTCTCAGAGGACTTGTGAAAGAAAGTGAGGATGAAAAGGGAATAGTGACTGAAAAGTCTCATCTTTTTTAAAAGACAAAAAGCTGTTGATTTCAGAAACCAAAGGAGTCTCAAAGAGGGTAGACCCAAAGAAATCCTCATCAAAACACATTTAAAGTCAAACTGCTTGAAACTAGAAACAAAGGAAATCTTGAAAGCAGCAAAAAAGGAAATGATGGTTTACGTAAGGGACAAGCAAGTCTATCAACAATTGAAATTTCCTCAGCAACTTTGTAGTCTGGAGCAAAGAAGAAATATATTTTTTAAGTGCTGGAATAATAATAATAATAGTAATAATAATATAATAATGATGATGATGTCAATGAATAATCCTGTATCTTCAGGCATGAAAAGAACATAAAACATTCTCAACTGAGGAAAAATGAAAAGAATGTATTGCCAAGAGTCTTTCATTAAAAAAAAAAAAAATGACTGATAAAAGTTCCTTGAGAGGAAATGATGAAAAAATTCACTGTGTGATATCAGAAAGGAGAGTTGTACAGACCAGCTGCTTCAAAAGGAATCCAATCCTAACAAATACCCGGCTTGATGTGACAAAATAACGCATAGATTAGAAAGACATAAATGGGTTATGAATGGGTTCCGGAATGGCCTCCCTCTCCTTGCCAGATGTGGGGGGCCATCTGCAAGTTTTACATAGAAACAAAGCTTCTCAACTACCCATCAGGGGCTGATGGAAGCTGCAGCTGTATGTTTTATTTCTTCAACTTACCCAAGACTGAAAATGCTTTATACTTCTTTTTGTTGATATCAGCTGACACTTGAAGGGTAACAAGAGTGTAGACAAAGTCCCGTGACTTGTGCTAGAGCCAAAGTTCTGATCTTTAATTTTATAGCCACAAACTGACTGTTCACACTTCCTGCCTACCTCCAGGACTTATAAATACAGGCATATCATGATAGGTTTCCATGCCTACAAAAAGCTTGCATGTTCACACTTAGTCTTTATTTTTCTCACATGAAAAAAGAGTAAATGTGAGAACAGAAAACTGCAACAGCTAGCTTTATGTGTCCTGAGTGCAAACATGTATATGGTTCTGAGTACAGTATGTAAATGTGATATAGAATACTGTACATCTTTATTAAAAAGGCACAGTGAAATAATTACTCATATTTCAGTTTCTGCTTGGGTTCCTCTTAATGGAGAGCCAGAAGCTTACTGAATCTGTGCTAGGGAAGTGAAGTCTTTTCTGTTTTATTCATGAATATATCTTGGTATTGAGACAGAGAGCCAGAAGGACAATTCTGAAGAGATGACTATCACTCTACCATTCTTTTTTTTTTTTTAATGAGCAGAACATATTTATTGAGGGAAAGAAAGCTTCTGCCTGAAAGACGAACAGGAGAGGGTTCCCAAGTAGGAGTCCCCTGGAAAGCTGTCTCTTCCGGGGACTTTTACAAAGGAAAAGATAGGGAAAGTTGCTTAGGTGGGTATGAGGTGGGACAAAGACTATGGCCAACCAATGAGATTACAAGCACCATTGCTCAGGTAACATTGATTAACATCTGGACCCAATGGGAAAACAAGCCATGTAACAAGAGGGCAAGAAAACAGCAAGGTCTCTACCTGTTGGGCTTGGCCTGGTGATTCTTTCCAGGCTCTTTCAAGGTGATTGGTACTTATTTAGCATATAAATCT
This sequence comes from Myocastor coypus, assembly GCA_004027025.1. NCBI lineage: Eukaryota > Metazoa > Chordata > Mammalia > Rodentia > Myocastoridae > Myocastor > Myocastor coypus. The sequence continues at coordinate 5,014 of PVJA010011745.1, read as the reverse complement.
CTGATGCCCACCCTTAAGGAAGTATGTAGTTGTTTTGGTTTACTCTTGTCTTGAGATATGGTCCAGGCTGAGGAGTGTCTGTCTCTAATTAGAAATCACCTTGTCTTCCATGTCATCCTTGAGGGCTTGGCCCTTTCTGACTGCCTATAATATTTCTAATTCAGCTGCCTACAACACCCTCACAGCAGTTTGGGTTACTTCTTCAGAGGGGCAAATGTTGAAAGAGCCTAGAAAGAGTCACCAGCCCACGCCCAATAGGGAGAGATCTTACTCTGTATTCTTGCCCCCTTGCTACATGACTTGTTTTCCCATTGGATCCCAATGTTAATCAATTTTACCTGAGCAATGGTGCTTGTAATCTCATTGGTTGACTTCAGCTTTGTCCCACCTCATACCCACTTAAGCCAGTTCCCATGTCTTCTCCACAACCTTAGACCTGCCTCACCACATGTTTTTCCTCTATAAAAGTCCTTCAAAGAGACAGCTTCCTGGGGGACACCCATTTCAGACCCCCTTCCTGTTCCTTTCTTGGACAGGAGCTTGCTTTCTGTCAATAAATATGTTCTGCTCATTACCTCCATTTGTTCCTAAAATTCATTCTTTGGCTTTAGAAAACACAAACTCATCCCAGGTACTTTTCAGGTTGGGGATCGGTTTTCCCCAGATAGTTTGGAGGTTCCCTATTGGAGGTCACCCACACAGATCAATTTTTTCTTTCTGCATCAAGGGAACCATGGGCAATGGCCACTCTGGCTTCTTTAAGCTGAAAGAGGTCATAGTTGTGAACTGCACTCTGCCATTCTGGAGCCCTGGGATTTCCCTCTCAGGAGAATCTAAATTCATGCCCAGTCTCTTTTCCCTCCAGAGCTGGCTCCTAGTGTTTTCCTCCCCTGAACTTTTGATTAGAACATTGCTGTCATGATTCTCCAGCCCCCTGAACACGGTGCTGGTTCACCTCCAGCTTCCACATGCAGTGCTCACTAGCTTAGCATCTGTTGGCTCAGATTGTAGGAGAGGAAATTTTCTTGGCTTAATTTCCTTTTTTGCCAATCCCTATTGTAAGATAATTGACTATTTGATGTGTATCAGAAACATACAGAATACTTTTTAAATGGATTTATTAAACAAACGTGCCTGAGATTTTTGTTCTGTTGTTCTTTCTCCTAAAAATACTTATGCAAAAATGAAAGGGTTCACATGGTAAAAAATATCATTGACCCATTAGCTGGCATTGGGACAGGGACTTTTCGATCTGTTAGAGTATTGGCTTCCAAAGGTTTTGTTACAAATGTTAAGTTCCCTACACAGGTTTTACTGATTGAAATTATGGCTTATTTATCAATCCTACCATTGTTTGACCCAGACTTTTATTTAGCCAGAAAATATTTTAACCACCATTAACTATATCATAAGCAAAAATCAGTCTTATGATATACTTTGGATGGTCATGAAATGAAAAACACTTGAATTTATAATTTTGGCCTGGCATTTTAGTGGAGTGGTACATGAATAACACCTCTCTCTCTTCCATTGTAACTGAATTTCAGCCTGTTCTACTCTCTAATCCTGGGTTAATATGACCTTTCATTTCCTATACTGCTAGACAGTTGCACATGATTAGAGAAATTCAAGTAATTCTGCCAGTTGGATTTACTCCAAGACACAATGTTTAATGTCAGCTAGGCCTTGAGTAACAGTCTATTTTTTTTTTTTACAGAATCCCTTTTATTCATAAAAAAATAAATATACAAAGGAACAAAACTTCCAGCCAGGCCAAGTGCTGCATGCCTGTAATCCCAGCACTCAAGTGACTGAAGCAGGAGAATTTCTAATCTTGAGGCCATCTGGGGCAACATAGTGAGTTCAAATTCAGCATGACCTTCATAGTATTACTTAGCTTCAAAGGAAGGAGGGAAGGAAGGAAGGAAGGAAGGAAGGAAGGAAGGAAGGAAGGAAGGAAGGAAGGAAGGAAGGAAGGAAGGAAGGAAAGGAAGGAAGGAAGAAAGGAAGGAAGGAAGGAAAGAAAGAAGGAAGAAAGGAAGGAAGGAAGGAAAGAAAGAAGGAAAACAGAAAAAGGAGAGAAGGAAGAAAATAAGAAAAGAAACTTAATTAAACTCTCTAGCAATTAGTTCAGGTTTTTTCAACCACTACAAGACCCAAGTTTCTGCATCACTTCCTCCCATTGTCCTGATGCTCTCTGTTTGCTGTCTCTCTACTGCACAACTCACTGCCCTTCTCCCTCCCCTTCCCTGTCTGGTAACATTTCATCAATTATTTTTTCTTTCTTTAAATGTATGTATCTGCTACAGGTCTACTACGCAGCTCAGACTCCTAGTGATCCTCCTATTTTCAGCCTCCACAGCACTAGGGTTACAAGGGTGCACCACCACACCTGGACCTGGTGTCCTGTGCAATTTGCCTAGTTTCTGGGAACAGCACAGCATGAGGTACAGCAATCAAACCTGGATCCTTATGCTTGTGAGGAAGGCACTTAGACCACTGAGCTATTTCTCCACTCCCTTTGTTCTTCTCATTTCCCTTCCCTTCTCCTCACCCTTTGCTCTTGTTCTCTTGCACTACTTCCCTTTGGAAGAGTACTTATCCTTTTCTTCAGTTCTTTTATCATTTTGTTTTTACCTTTCCTCACTCAAATGAAATACCATATGGTATTTAAATGTGTCTGCACTTTATTTCACTCAACATTATATTTTCCAGGTGTACCCATTTTCCCAGAAGTGTCTCAAATCGACACTCTTTATAGATGAGTAATATGCAATTGTGTATAGATTGTGTACACTTTCCCTATCCAGTTATTTGTTGATAGGTATTACAGGCTGTAACCAGGGTTTACTTATTATCAGTTATGCTGTTATAAACATCTGTTTTCATGTATCACTGTAGTTTGATGACTTTGGCTCTTTGGGGAAGACACCTATCAGCAGGGTAGCTGGATCATAAGGAACTTCTAACTGCATTTCTATGAGAATTCACCATACTCATCTGCATAAGGTCGCACCCAGTTCACATTCCCACCAACAGGACAGGAGGGGCCCCTTTTGGCACAGCACTCAAGTGTTTGCTATGTGTGATTTCCTAAAGGTTGTCATTCTTTCTGGAGTAAGTTGGTTTCATAACATTGTTTACTTTACATTTCTCTAGTGGCCAGAGATGTTGAGCATTTTGTTATATGTTTGTTGACCATTTGAATTTCTTATGTATGGAGTGTCTGCTCATTTCTGTAGCCTGTTTCATGACTGAGTCTTTAATCTTAGGTTGCTCCCTTTCTGTTCTTCTAGTTCTTTGTATATTCTAGATATTAGTCTTCTGTCTGAAGAGTAACTGTCAAAATATTTTTCCCTTTTTGTAGACTGTCTCTTCACTCTACTGATTAATTCTTTAACTTTACAGAAGCTTTTTAGTCTTATATAATCCTATTTCTTGATACTTGCTGCTATTACTTGTGTGACTGAGGTTCTGCTTAGAAAAGCCTTGAACAATGTCTTCAAGTTTTTTTATCTGTTTATATCTATCAGAATGTTCAATATTTCTGTTTTAATGTTTATATCTTTGATCTATTTTGATCTTAACTGATTATGTGATAAGAGATATGGACCCAGTTTCATCCTTCTAGTTTTCCCAATACCATTTGTTCAATAGACTATCTTTCGTCCAATATAAGCTTTTGCACCCTCTATTAGAGATCAGATATTTACATATATCTAGGGCAATCTATATATCTTCAGTTTGGTTCACTGATCCATGTGTCTGTTTTTGTTTCAGTATGATGCCAGTTGTGTCTCTTTTGCTTTATAATATAGCTTGATCAGGTGCAGCTGTCTGTCTGCTTTGCACTTATTGCCCAGAATTACTTTTGCTATTCTGTGTCTCTTTTGGTTCATAGGAATTTTAACATCTTTTCTGTAAATGTGTGAAGTATGCTATTGGTCTCTTGATTAGAACTGCATTGAATTTGTTAATAGTTTTGAAAGTATGGCCATTTTAACAATATTGGTTCTTCCTATCCAGGAGTAAAGTAGTCTTCATTTTTGGATGTTCCCTTCAATCTCCTTCTTCAGAGTACATTAGTTTTCTTTCTTTTTTGAAAATTTTATAATTGTTTAATTATAGAACCTAACCTTTTTTTTTCCTTTTTTTATTCTTTAAATTTATCATGTGTAACATTACATAATTTCAGTTTAGATTAATACATATAGGTATATAAGCTTGATCAAACAATTAAACATTAGCCCTTCTAAATCAACATTATTATTTTTTTTCCTTTTACCCTTTCTTTTCTTTGAATGTTGACATATTGCATATTGTCCTCACAATCATTCTAAAGAGTACAGTATGTGGGCATGACCCACCTCCCTATTGATGTTGCTTAGAAAAAAAAAATGGAAAAGAATATACTTTTCTTTGGACTAAGAGGAAGCAGGTACATATACAGTCAAATGTTCTGCAATTTCAGTGAGCCACCAGTGAAGCTTGTGATGTTGGACGCTATTGAATCTAAGCCTCCTAAAGCTTGTCTCACCAATCTAGCACTGTTTCATGCATTGTAATTAAGCATTTTTTTTTTCCTGCTGGGTGGTTAAGGGCAAGTTGAAGCAAGACCTGTATAACAAAACATTCTTTTTTTTTTTTTTTTTTTTTTTTGTATCTTCCAAGGTCAAATCCCCTCAGGATTAAGTTTGGGAACATAGGCAGTACTTTGTAGAACTGTTGTTAGTGTCAGCCTTCGGGACAAGTCACGGCAATTGCTTGGGCATTTTGCTTTCAGTGAAAGCCTGAGAGAATGTTTTTCTCTGGGTGACTCTCCTTAGACGCACCACAGTTCATTCATCCCTTTCCTCTAAGGTTCCATAATCTCCTTGACCAGGAAATTTGGGACACCTCTGAGTTATAGGCTATTACAGCACAGGTTCTCTTATATCCTGGGTCTTTATTGACCTTGAAGGGCTAGGGCCAAAATATTGGCTATCCTTATATCCCTTCTTTTTCTCCCAATTGT
>PVJA010011744.1:22011-53632 GCA_004027025.1 Myocastor coypus | reverse complement strand
TTCTAAGCAACATCAATAGGGAGGTGGGTCATGCCCACACACTGTACTCTGTAGAATGATTGTGAGGACAATATACAATATGTCAACTTTCAAAGAAAAGAAAGGGGAAAAGAAAAAAAAATGTAATGTGGATTTAGAAAGGTTAATGTTTAATTGTTTTATCAATCTTATATACCTATATGTATTAATCTAAACTGATCTGATGATGAAAATATGTAATAGAACCATTGTTAAATTTAAACAATAAAAAAGAAATTGAAAAAAAAAAAGAATATGAGGGAGTAAACACAGACTGATAGTATTACAGGTGTCAGAAACCTATGTTGAGGAAAAAATTAAATTTAGAAAATGGTCCTTTTAGAGGTATCTTATAATCAGATTTTTTATTAAGTCCTAATTATTGAGAGAAAGAGAGAGGCAGACAGACAGAGACAGAGACAGAGACAGAGAGGGAGAGAGAGCTTTTGCTTACTTAAGAGACATATGACAGAGTAAGATAAATAGGAAATTAGGTAAATACGGCACAATGAGGATCAAGGATCCAGAAGGGTGTGCAGGGGCCCAGCAGGATGGCTCAGTGGTCTAAAGCGCCTGCTTGGAAAAGCTTGGGTGGCTGCAGGGACCACGGTTCAATCCCCGGCACCACATGCTGTGCCAGCCCTACCCTCAGGGAGGGCTAAGCTGGCCAGAAAAATAAATAAGCAAACAGAAGGGTGTGCAGGTGACTTTACCAGCACCACGACCATGGGATTCAAATGCTAACTTTGGCATCTCTAGCTGATGAAAAGGGGCCAATGATTTGGACTCAGTAATTTAGACTAGAACTCTTAGAAATTGAGAAAGCCTTGGCCCCTTCTCTTATGCTAAAATATATCAAAATATGTCCAAAAAGGATTTGTACAAATTTTAATATTTAATATTAATTACATTTGACTAACAGTTTTAACACACATATAAAATGACTACAGTATAATCTCATTTGGTTAAACTTGTCAAAAGTATAAATTTAAACAAGCAGGGCAATGGAATGCATTAGTATGTTTTAGCCAATTATAATTCACTCCCTAGGTTTAGGAAGAAGGATTTATCCCACTTAAACCATGTGAAGGAATAGTGGTGAGATGTTTTGGAGCAGAAATTTGGGCTACTGCAATGAAAAGAGGCCATAGACATTAGATAGTGTTATGGTTTGTGTTTAATTATCTCCCCAAAACCTCATGTAGTCATGGGAGTGACGAATTCTAGGGTTTGAGATTAACTCATGATCCACTGGAATTATGGGTAATACAAGGATGAGATTATGGGTCTGAGGATTATGGGAGTGACCTGAGGTGGATAGCCTGAGGCAGGAAGCCTGAATATAATATAAGAGAGATAGAGAAACAGACACTGTCTCTCTGTTGCTTTTGTTGGCCTGTTGCCACTGTTGCTATTCTGCTGCCATGAATTGATACTCTCTGCCTTTTGCCCCTCTATCTTGGATCCAGCTGAGTATGGACTGAAACCTCCAGTAACTCTGAGCTAAATAAACCTTTCCTTCCTTCATTTTGAGTGTTGAGTATTTGTCCCAGCAATGAGAAAAGAGTAACTGAGAAAGACAGGCATTCAGAGATTCAGAATGGATGGAACTATGTCTCAGGTTAACTTATGCCAAGAAAATATCAAAAAGCATAACATCACAGTCTCCAGACACAATAGCTACAACCTGAAAAGAGACTTTCCAAACTTTTGGTGCCAGGAATAAGTTTCTGATAACTCATGAGTCTCAATACTCTTTTTGTCCAGATATCTGTGTTGCACAGGGCACCTTTACGAAAAGTATGGACATGAGCACTTGCCTTAGACTGAGTTACAGGTTCCATGCAATTTATGGCACTTGTCTCTGACCTAAGACTTTGCTTTATAAGATAAGTGAATGAAAGTGAGGTTTTATTCCCACTGAGATCATAACCTTAAGTAAAATAAATCAGACATGCAAGTTTCAGTACAGTATTGCATAGTTTCTCTTATATGAGAAATCCAAAATGTAAATAAAGGGTAAAGTGAAAGATAGGTAATAGAAAGTAAAGCCACACACACGCACACACACACACAAAAACAAACAAACAAACAAAAACTGAGCTGGGCCTTGTGGTGCACACCTGTAATTCCAGCACTTGGGAGCCTGAGGCAGGAGGATCAGTGCGAGTTCGAGACCAGCCTGAGCTACAAAAGTGAGCTCAAGGCCAGCCTGAACTGCATAGTGAGACCCTGTCTCAAAAAAGACAAAAAAAAAATCTTCCTCAAATGGGAAGGGACCAAAATATTAGGGGAGGGGCAGGGAGGAAGATGAAAGAGACCAAAGGGTAATTAGGATATATTATGTTGACATACCAACTCCTCACAAGGAATACACATTATTATGAAAAAGATGGATGAATAAAAAGAGAGCATTGTCAAGTTTCAAAGTTTAATGCTAACAAGAAACAGAGACATACAACACACCTCACAATGGACTGAATCCTGATAGTCTTTGCAGCTGTACTTAAGAAGCACTGAGCTAGGATATTTTTTCTTGACCATGGAACTTCAAGACTGATTAAGGTTTCACTGAAGAGAAAGAAAAATCCCCCACTGCAAGGACGTTCTAGAGAAAGCGTAGGTTTTAATGATCAAAAATATTTAATGACATAAATTTGAATCTCAACATTGCTACTATGTAAAAATTTGAGAAATTTTTTTTATGTCATTAAGCCTTAGTGTAAATTGGTAAATAGTACTACATTGACAATGTGAAGACTAAATAACATAAGATACAGTAGACATGCAATAAATATATACAAACATGTATCCCATTTTTGGTTCTAAGTTGTCTTAGTTACTTTTCTCTCCTTACTGGGACAAATACCAGACACCCAAAATGAAGGAAGGAAAGGTTTATTTAGCTCACAGTTACTGGAGGTTTCAGCCCATACTCGACTGGCTCCAAGGCAGAGAGGCACATGGCAGAGAGCAGCAGTTCATGGTGGTGGAACAGCAACAATGGTGACAGAGGCAGCAGAACAACCAGGGAGCAGAGAGCAATAGCTTAAATCTTTCTCTCTGTCTCTCTTTTTTTATTTTTGTTTATTTTTATTTTTTATTTACTTTTGTTTGTTTGTTTATTTATTTTTATGGCCGGCTCAGCCTGCCCTGAGGGCAGGTCGGGCACAGCATGTGGTGCTGGGGATCGAACCTGGGTCCCTGCAGCCGCCCAAGCTTTCCTAAGCAGGCACTTTAGACCACTGAGCCATCCTGCTGGACCCCATCTCTGTCTCTCTTTATATTACATTCAGGCTCCCTGCCTCAGTCTGTCCACCTTAGGCTACACCCATAATCCCAGAAGTACTTAAAACACATAATCCCAGGGATCATGGATCAAGTCTCAAACTCTAGATTAGTACTAAATCACATAATCCCAGTGACTCATGAGTCAAGTCTCAATCTATAGAAGTTCCATGACTGCATGAGGCTTTGGGGGACAACTAGACATAAACTGTAACATAAATATTTCATAAACTAATTCATATCTCTGGCAGAAACTGTTTTTATTTTTTTGTTTTGTTTTTGCAGGACTGGGGTCCGAATTCATGACCTTGCACTTGCCAGGCAGGCACTTGTGCCACGGAGCTATCTCCCCAGACCCTGGCAGATACTGTTTATGACAAATTATTTCTTTTTTTCCTTTTTTGACAAATTATTTCATATGGGATAAAACAGATGCTGCTGTTTTCCTCCACCATAGCTATTTCTCATTTCTCCCTTATGATCAGAATCATGATATTTTTCCAGTAGAAAATAGCATGCGCTAACTTATATACACTTTGGAAAAAACAGAGCCCTTTTCTCTTCCAAAGCCTGTACACTGAGTAGTCTAAGTCAGTTGTGGAATATGGTAATCCCCTTCATCAGAAGCCAATAATGACCCCCTTCAACCAATGGGAGGAAAAGAAAAGCAAACTGAAGACCATGTGGCAGAAATTTCCTCAAAGGAAAGAGGACAAAAAATGTATAAAGACACCATCCTTCATATAAAAATGTATTATTTTGTATGAAGAATGCTGTCTCTCTCCTTCCTCCATCTTTCAAGCTCCAGGAAGACAAGACATGTGAATACAAATGATTCATCTGGCAGTCATGTGCACTTGGCAATAGCAAAGATTGCAAAGAGCCTATACCCTGAATGATATCATTTGTGCACCAACTTTGAAACTATGCTCCCTGAGATATTCAAATCATGTCATTTAGCCCTATTCCTGAAGTCACTCAGTCCATTACGTGAAGCCAAAACACCTAAAATGATTACAGACTTTTGCCAATTTCAAATATTTGAACACATTTGGACTGACATAACTCTTTAAACCATTGAGACATTAAAGCTATTTGCTTTGCTAGTGAACACATGCAAAAAGTATAGTTTTGCCACCCTTATTTACTTATATAGAGATTTTAAAAAGCATTTATTGAATGCTTAATGGGTGAGACACTAGAATAATAAGCATCATGGAAAGAAGAAGACAAAGACAGGGAAATGAAGAGAGGCAGAGATAGAAAGATAGAGACAGAGGCACAGAAGGCTACAAAAATGAATGAAACCTGGAACCCATGCTAATGGGTGCTTTCAGCTCAGCTCGATAGATAAGAGACAGTAAAACAGAGCATTATCCATAGTTTTGGCCTTAAAAGGAAGCTGGAATCTATGTATTTAAATCACTTAAGTCATGCACTATAACATTTTATATGCCCAGAAACTAAGATTGAGGGAGAAATAACAAATAAGGTAATAGAATAGAAGAGAGAAGACAGTCAAATGAAAGGGGCTGAATCATACTCTACTCAAGTTGGAATGTAGCAGAAAAAGTGATTGATGGCTTAGCTTGGGGCCTCTGGAAAAGAAGACAATGAGAAAAGCAGTTTGTTCTACCTGGCTTTCTTTCAGCTAGGAGCTGGAAAGCCAAAACCGAACTAGATTTCTAGGTTTTCTGGCTTTAGTACAAATATAATAAATAAGACTCTGGCAATTTGTGTTAGATTCTTGCACTGGCTCAGTAATTACTATGTGCAAGAATCCTGCAAAACAACAGTCCTCTAACAAACACTCCAAATGGCTTTTCTGATGTAGAAATATGATGTACGTTTCTCTTCGGTGTTTAAAACCTAACTAGATGGAAATGGTGCTTCATCATCTATAAAGTAGGTAAAGCAAGCCCGAGACAACTCCCCAAAGTAGAATAAAATCCAGCATCAAAAGGCAGTGTATTATTATGGATAAAGGCTATAGCTTTGGAAGTCTCACAGACTTGAATGCAAACCTTGATTTTACTGTCTTTATTTGTACAACTTTGGGCAAATACATTACTTCTCTGAACCCCAACTTCCTCATTCATAAAATAAGAAGCCATAATATTCCCTTCAGAGGATCACTGCAAAGATGAAGTAATCTATGTGAGTAGCAGCTGGCCTTAGCATGTACACTTAAATAATGTAATTCTTCCCTCTACAGTATCTTGATTTTAATCTTGGACATATTCATATTTTTGTAAGAATCAGCAACTCACAGTGGTGAACAGCATAACTAATACAGAGTGGCAGATAATCTTGAGTGCTTATCTATAATTATATTTGATTAGGGATAATTTTTAAGAGAATTCATAGGATTTCAAAAATTCACAAAAAACAATTTAGGATTAGTTGAAAACACTTTATTTCATCTCTTTTGGGGGGTAACAATGAATAAATAACCAATATGAAATGGACACCTACACTCCTTGGATGTTTCAGGGAAAAGGAAGCTAAGGGGGGTGCTTTGGCCCACCATCACTGATGACAACATACTCTCCTCAGAAAGCCAGTAAAATTTGTACTCTCTAGAAGGTAATAAAAGTGAATGTGGAGAGAAAGGAAAGAGGGGTAATGTGGAGTTAGGGAGGGTCAAAGTATGCTACACACACGTGCAAATGTGCCAAAACAGAGCTCAAATATTCCGGATAATTAGTATGTGCTAATTTAAAAGTTTACCTGAAGGATTTCAGATATGGTTTAGCAGCATAAGCACCTGTCTGGCAAATGCAAGGTCCCAAGTTTGATCCCCAGTAAAGTTTACCTTAACTTTCTTCCTTCTCCTTTTGCAGCTTATGATTCACATTCCTCCAGAAAGGAATATTTAGAGTGGTGGGGTGTTGAGAAGGATTTGCTTATTTTTGTACCTCAGGGTTCCTGTATTGAACTCTGGGGAAGACCCAAGAGGTAAGCTGATTGTATGTGAGAAGTGATATGTTATTTGGTAGAATTTTAGGTAGAGGAAGGGATGAATCTTTTCATAAAGGAAAAGACACAGTCAAGGATGAGATAGATATTTCTTTCCAGGGCAGATGTACCTGTGGAGTGTGGTATTTGAGGATGCAGAGTAGGAGACAGATTGACCTAAGATATTGAAACAGTAGGAGCACTTCTTTGAGGGAATAGGTGAAATATATTTCAGTAAGGAAATTTCTAAAGAGAAATAGAGAAGACTAGAATGTTTTCAGAAGCTTTCTATGCAATGCAGAACATGAAATCTCTGCTTCACCTCTGTTTTTGGTAAATATTTTCATTGTTCTCTGGGTCCTGCAGTCAGACTGGAGCTTCCTTGGATATGACAGTACACCATGTACAGGCTAGGGAGGTCTCATCAGATATTACCAAAGTAGCCAGATAAATGAAAAAAATATTTAGGGAAGATCAGATAGGTATTACAAGAGATAAATCCCCAATCTTTAGCCCCAATCTTCATTTTCTGCTTATGCCCTATTTGAGCACTAATTATTGCTTCTAAGCCTTTCGTTATAAAAAATATATATATAAAGAACTTTTGGAAAAATGCTAAGTTGAGAAGTAGAGAAAATAAGATGTAAAAGTATAGTAATTTTTTAAAGATAAAGCAAGTTATAGTAGAGGGCCATTATCTAGTGTATTAACCCTGCAAAAATACTTATGTGCCATTTGGTTCTCTTCCTTAGAAATTTCTCATCCCCATTTGAAATAAAAAGTAAGCAGGAAAGAAGGAAAGGCAAGATGGAGGAAAGGAATGTGGAGAGAGGGAGGGATAAATTAAGGAAGGAGAAAGGGGGATAATCGCATAAACATTACTTTGGCAACCCGAGTCTCTCAGGTACTCACTTGTGCACATGTAAGTTGGGTACATCTATTGTCTGCAGCAAGAACAGCATCTGATGGAAGGGGTTTGGCTAGAAAAGACTGAGGGAGTGATGGAGTATGAGACAGGGAAACAGAGATGGGTAAGAGCTTATCCAAAGAGAACCCTAGATGCTGGGAAGAGATGTACTAGAAGGGAGAGAAAGAAAAGGTAAAATATACTCACTATTTCCCTACAAAGAGACCAGACCTTCAGTTTCTCTATTTCTACTTGATAGCTCTGGTTCTTAAGTAGCAGCCACCATCATAAAGTACAGGAGAAGTTTGTTAAATGTATACCTTTCAAGTAGGATATCTCTAAATCCCAATTTAATAGGTTTTGGAGTTCCAGGACCTCCCAGGATACATTCAGAAGCTATGGTGTATACTACCAGAGAGCTGCTGATTCATCAACTTTGACAACCTAAATATCCTACAGAAAGTGTGTTGTGCATGTTAGACTTGCTGCAGGAAAATGTGAATCACAGAAAAAAGTGAATCAGCATTCTTTAGGTATGGTTCTATAAAGGTCTTTTGTAGTCTTCTACATACTTTGGACAACATAACTTGGGTGTTGGCTCAGGATAAGAGGTAGAGTTCAGGGGTACCACTCTTGCCTAGAATGCACAGATCCAATCTCTGATCTCACCTCACCCCTAAAAGTGTAGGTCCAGATAGATTGCTTTGGAATTAACTTAGGAGTTATTAAAATTAACCGCATTGAAAATACATGCCATACAGAAATCACTAAAAAGCTATGCCTCAGAAGTGAAAAAAAAAAGTGATTTTCAGCAAGTTTATCATAGCATCTTTTTATTATATGCTACCAAGTAAAGAGGATGTTGATATTTTTCAGATACAATAGTAAGCTGAGTATCTTACAGATTGCAGTATTGACTACTAGGCAATAAATATTCCAGAATCCACATATAACACTAAAAGTGTGAGCCCCACTGCACTACAGTGGGATCTGGGACCTAAGCTACAGTCATGACTAACTAGAGTACTGAGTGCAGCAGACTCGGCTTTCAGGCAGAAGAATCTGAGGAGTATGCTCTAAAGGAAAGAGAACAGACAGTGGACAGAGCTGGGGCCTAGGTTCTAGGATGAAGCACTGACTCCATGGATCCTCTATCAAACTGAATGATTTTGATGCTTAAGATTGAGATGTGGGAGAACATCAAAAGTTTCCAAGAAGAGCTGTTCACCATAATGAAATCATTATAGATTTATGAATAACTTTCTCTAATTTAAACTAGCTTCTCTACGGATTCTGAATTTGAGAGTGGCATGTATAAGGTTCATTGAGAAGATGGGATTAGGCAAAAGGAGAAACTGGCCTACAATTTCACTGCATTTGAGCCTTCAGCTGATCCCATGTAGACATGTGATCTCCCTTCTCAGATCAGAATGTATGTCCACCTCCTGATTAATTTTTCTAAATTCTGAATTTAAAAGCTAGGGGCCCGGCGGGATGGCTCGGTGGTCTAAAGCGCCTGCTTGGGAAGGCTTGGGTGGCTTCAGGGACCGCGGTTTGATCCCAGGCACCACGTGCTGTGCCAGTCCTGCCCTCTGGGTGGGCTGAGCCAGCCATAAAAATGAGTGAATAAACAAACAAAGGTTCTGAAACAAGAAAAAAAAATAAATAAAATAAAAAATTCTTTAAAAAAATAAATAAAAGCTATTATGCTGAGACTGTACAAACATAAACTCACAACACTTTGTATTTTACTATTCATAAATGAAAGATATCCTGTAAAGAAAAGGTATCACCTATTATTTCGAAAATTACTTTAGTTCTTTGTCACCATCAACTCTCAAAATAATTTATGCTTTTCCACCAGTAATCCATTTCCTTTCTCAATTTAAGTTGATTCTGTGAAATCTGTTACATTTGAATTTTGTAGGCAGAGCACAAAACTATATATCTTAGGTTTACAAGTCATTCTTATATTCTTAGCTTGCCTGACTTGAAAAAGTCATACACATCAATGCCAGTCCTGAGTTATCACTGAAAATTCATAATGCCAATTAACTCAAATTTCCATCATGTGTAACGATTTATGAATACTCCAGTGATGTCCTGACTTGCTAAAAAGCAAGCTCTAAGATTGCTAACACAAAGTCTGTCTTCAAGGAAGAAAAAGTAACTTTAAGAAAATGACATTATTTCATCCTTTTCTGTGTTGATTATTTGAAAAGAAATCTTTAACCAGAATTTAATTTGTGCATTCATTTCCTCTTATGTCATTTATATGCTGTACTTTATGCTTTCGTTTTTAATAATTTAAAAGTAGATATTCAAAGTAGTCCTTGTTGTTCATTGTAAATATTACTTTTCTGTCAATGTTTCTTTTGTTCAGAAAATAAAATACATAGTTTAAGTTAAGATAATCTTTTACAATCTCAGCAACAAAATTCATTATTTACAATATAATTAATGAGATGATCACATATGACAATGATCATTAAATCATTTTTAAACTATATCACTTATAAGTTGCTAGAATATTCAGTGATATATGTGTTACTTCAATTTAATGATATACTCAGCCTTTTCATATTAAAAAATAGAGAAAATAACAGTTTAATTCAGAGGAAATATTTGAGGCGTTTTTATAATGAACAATTTTTCCAAAATATTATGCATCTAAAGGAATATGTATGTTCCCAAAATATTCACTTTTGTACCAAAGAGTGAAGTACAAAATTCAGGGAAGCAAAATGAAATTTCATTTATGTGAAATGTGAAGTATTTTATCATGATCTGATTCTTTCTTTGCTACATGTCCCCTCCATACTACTCTTTTGAAAGTAGGCAAATGGTGATTTCCACATTTGGCATTGTATCTCCAATAATCCTTATCTCAGCCAAAATTCAAGTCCCAGAGTGGAGGAAAGGAGCTGTTCATGCTTCAGGATAAGCTCTGAGGAAAACCTCATTGCTGCTTTAGCCAGAGAGAACTAACATTTATTGAACATTTATATTTATCAAGTAATCCCTGTATTATGTTTCCCTATGTCATTCATTCAATCATTCATTCAAGAAATTCTTTACATGTCTATGTTTTGTCAAGCACTGGAGATATAAATATGTCACCTAATATGTATTCCGAAGTGTAATTTGGTTTGCTAATCTAAATGATTCAGTCTTAAAAAGTGAAAAAAAGAAGTGCTACTATACATTCTTACTTTGAAGATGAGAGAATGCACACCCCCAAAAGGTTAAATGACTCAGTCATGTGAAAACTATAAAAATCTAAACTCCATCCTGTTCCACTGTCCTATGCTTGTTTCTGGAGAAAAACCTTTTTATACTCTACCTGGAGTGTGATACCTAGGACTGAAATGTCAGTGAAGTTCTCAATGTCAAAATCCCATGATGTACATAGTCTGAATTTTTTTTTTCTTTTCTCATTCTCTGTACATCTATTGCTTATATAAAACTGCCTACAGATGGTTGCCTTCACCACAGATTAGGAAAAGATACCTAACTATGTTGCATGACAGTATTGTCCTCATTTGTTGGTGATTTTTTTAGAGAAACCAAAACTGAGCAAACTATAGGGCTTAGCTCCAAATTTAGTCAGGGCTGTTAATCTTCAACTGTATGTAGAGATCCTTGAAAGGAAGTCAAGTCTTGAGCATAAGTCTTTGTAGTTCATTTCCCTTCCTGAGGATTCCGAGTACTGACTCCTATTATCTATGCAAAAGCAATGATGCTAGACCAGAGCAAATTTCTACTGTGGGGTGCACATTGGATGAACAACCTGAGCCTTGGACAAAAGCCAGCTCCTTTGGAAACTCCCCTCTTAGCTGTGCATTTTTAGCCTGTGGTCATCTATGGGATTTCCCCCCAAAACTTCTCTGTCATGGCAGAAGCTTAACAGCTCCATTTTCAGAATAGTGTACAATCCAGGAGGTCAAAGTAAATATGAAAAATTTTCTTTACATCTTGATTTTTCTATTCTCAAATTCTTCCTCATTCTTAAATCCTTTCTAATTTGCATATTCTTAAATCATCTATTTGCATTTTGAAGCCTTCTTGTAAACTTGTTCACTTCCCCCTCCTAAGCAATACACTCAACATTTCCTGACAGTCTATGTCCCATAGAATTCTAGGTACTTTTGGTGTATTATAACCAAGACTAAAAAGAAAATTTCCAGATACCATCTCACAGGCATTTAAAATAATGAGCTACAGATTAAAATTTTGTCAAATATAACAATAAGATTCATGCTTCTACCAAGCTATTTCTTGGAGATATATAGTCTTCAGGAACAACACATCATGCATATGTAAATTGTCTGTAGAAGTCTATATTAACAGATTTCATTTATTTTTCAGCGTAATAAAATGTTGCACCTTCAAAGTGGTTCCAAGAATGGCAGAGAAAAAAAAAAATTCTCCTTGGTAGGAACATATCAGACTATCTAAATTATTCAAATTCTTTTATTTCTTCAGATAGGCCTACTACCTCTAAGTATACCAGAAGACTAAAAGCATATTCAGAAATTACTGTTTAAAAACTGTGACCCAGATACTGCTTGGATTTGCATGAGATGTTTCCAAAGCAGTCCGGGAAAGCCCACAAATTCAAAGCAGTCTCTTTATCCTCACCCCATTTCTGCTGAGTCCAAGAACCTTATTTCATTTCCTGCATGGTAGGCATTTTTCAGGGACTAGGTAAGCCATGGCATCTGTGTTACTCTCTGAGTCATTGTCCTGAAATGATACATGCTTGGGTGTAGTAACAGCTACTTGGTTCCCAGAAACAACAAACAAACAGAAGTTAGCTAGGAACTTGAGTTTGCTAAAAACAAAGACAACATGACACTCCAGACTTTCTTTTTATTTTGAAGAAATATTCACATTATATTTCTAACCCTGAGAAAATTTTTTAGATGTTTTACATGAGAACTTTTGCTTCTTATGCTTCATTTTCAGATAGAGGTCAGGGTCTGTGAAGGGAACTGGTCATCCTTCTTTCAAGAAGCTCTGACTCTTGAAGAGAAGCACACAGCTCCAACTGTGGTAGATTATTTATAGAGGAACTCCTTGGGATAGACTGAAAAATAATGTCACTGGTTTTACTAACCATAAAAGGGTAATTTTAAAACTTATTCCATTAATTGTCATATATGACAATGAGGTAAGTTTTGAAGTTATTAAAACAAAAAAAATTTTTAAAAGTCCTTAACCTCACATTGGAATAAGAATGATTTGTGGATACGAAAGTCCCTAAATTTGGTATATTATTGAATTAAAATATGTAGTGATTTCTGCGCCGGCCTGATAGCTCAGCCGACTAAGCAGAGCACAGCAGCTGCAGTTCTATCTCCACCTGCCATGCTGGTCTCGGAGCGCTCTGAGACAGCAATTGAGACTGGGCGTGGTGGCGCACGCCTGTAATCCCAGAACTTGTGCGGCTGAAAACAGGAGAATCACTTCAAGTTGATCTACCTAATAAAACCCTGTAGACCCTGTCCTAAATACAGAAAAAAAAAAGAATATATAGGGGTTTCAGAGTTGTATGAGGAAAATAACAAATCTTCTATTGAGGTTGAAGTAGAATGCATTTAGGAATATTATTCAGGGTCCATGAGATAGTTCAGCACACTGAAGCGCCTGCTTAGGCGAGCTTAGGCAAGTGCGCTGGGACTGAGGTTTTATCCCTGGCACTACCTGCCACGCCCCTTGGGGGAGGGGAAGCACTAAAGCGTCAGACTGTGGGTTTGCCGTGCATGCTCCATGCTCGTGAACCCAGCCCTGGGAAGGCTGAAAGCAGGAGGATCGCCACAAGTCTAAACTTCAGTGTGAAGCTCTGCAACAACAAAACACATTTAAATAATACATTATTCAGATTTCCTAAATTTCTGAATAGAAGCAAGAAGTTTTACTGGGAAACTACGAGAACGAAGTATTAGAGTGAATAATTGACCTTACCTATTTCTATGGAGAACAAAGTCAAGCTGAAAACATTTATAGAGTGTTCACAGGCATTAATCAGCTATAAACTATCTAATAATGATAATAATAATAATATTCTACTATCATTTGCCTCATATTTAGGATATAAATGAGAGGTCAAATAATCTTCCTTTTATTTTAGATAAAAAATGGTAAAGTCAGGGTTCAAAAACAAAACTCAGCAAATCTCAACCATACAGTCTTCAGGAGAAGGCCACGGAGGAGAGGAAAACAGGAGCATGGGAAGCAATTTAAAGATGAATAGCACCCTTAGGTGGTGATATGTTGTGATAGTAAAAAGTCCTCAGTTCTTTCGCTTATGGCCAGAATCTAGTCCTTGCTCACAAACTATATGCCTTGCATGGCAACTGCAGGTGTGCTGGAGAGTCTGTCTCAAGTTCTTTCCACTCTGGGTTGAGGAATTGCATCATCATAGACACCCTCATTGGAGGGAAAGCTCCTTTAAGCATGTGCTTAAAGAAGTGATCTTTATCACATGAGCCCTCTTTTGGTTAGTGAAAGAATATGATGTAAGCAATCTTGATGTCCACTGGGAAGGAACAGCATCCCAGAAGAGAGGAGTGGCCAACCTAAACAAACAAGAAAATCTCAATTACTCTCTGTAGTGTGTGTGTGTGTGTGTGTGTGTGTGTATTTAGGGAAGGGTCCACAGGGTATTCTGGATCTCATTACTGGATCGGAAGCATAGTGATCCTCCTGTTTACCGCCTCCCAAGAACTGGGATTACAGGGTTGGACCACCATGCTCAGTCTCAGTTGATGTCTCAGCACTCACTGGTGGTGGGCCCAGCATGACAGACCCAGGATCGAACCCCCGACTCTCTGCACTCTTGATCACGTATTATTCTTTCCTTTTTAATGCAGTTTTTACCCCTTTCCGAAAAGATGTGACCAAATTTCTTCTTCATTCATGGGATTAGGCTCAAATTTCAGGATTTTGTGATAGTTTTGTAGATCTGCTTGTTCATTTTTATCCAAATAGCTATAAAATAAAGGCCACTTATCCACTACAAATTGAATAAATAATGTCACAAAAACAATATAACCACAATAAACATTTCCACATAGAAAAGGAAGGGGAAGAGATGCAGAACAATTTATTGGTCAATGAAATCCTGATTATACCTGGGTGGGGAGAAGGACCCATGTCCTGGCAGGAGTACCTCAGTTCAGGTCACTGCAGATCTGGAGAAAGACTGTCTTGAGTTGGAATTAAAATAAAAGTAAAGATCTGATTTTACCTGGATTGAACTCTTAAATAAGTAAAAATGACTTTTTATTTGCTTATTCATGTTTGCCATACTAGTGATTGAACCCAGGGCCTGCACACTGGGCTGTATCCTTAGTTTTCATTTTTTTAACATTTAAATTTTGAAAATATCTTTAAATTTTAATACAGGGAGAACTGGGGAAATAGCTCAATGGAATAAGTGCCTGCCTGGCAAGTGCAAGGTCCTAAATTCAATCCCCAGTACTGAAAACAAAACAAAAAAACCAAAAAAAACCCAACTAAATAAATTTTAAGACAGGTTCTCAATAAGTTACTAAGTTTCCCAGACTGGGTGCAACTTCTAATCTTCCTGTCTTAACCTGGGATTACAGATGTGCTCTAGTATATTAACCTGAAAGAGAATTTAATCTGGGTCACAGAAAATAAGTAAAAGCTCTATAATCTGTTGAAGATATTTCCAGGAACAGAGAAAGGAAATACAACAGGACACCATTGAAAGCAGTGACCAGGATAACTGCAAAATTATTGCATGTTTTTATGTTCTTGAGCTCTGAGTTTTTGTTATAAGCCAAAATAGATGGATGGAATTTGGAGGAGGGGGTCAAAGATGACTACATTTTCTATTGTTAATGACTGAGAAAATGATGATTCTCTATGAAAATATTTTTAAACAATGTTTTGTTTCTTATGTACATTAACTATTTTGTATGTTTCTTACATGATAATTTTTTTGTGTGGGGGGGGGACTGGAGTTCAAGCTCATAAGCTCACACTTGCCAGGCAGGCATTTGTGCTATGGAGCTATCTCCCCGGCCCCTGTATGTTTCTTATGAACAAAGATAATTCTTCCTCACTTAATGAAGCTGAGTCAGGCAAGCCAGGCATGTCGACCCAGTGGGCTACAGGCTGAACATGTTTGAAAGTGCACATTGGCAAATATGGAAGACAGACTTCACTGATCTAACTTTAGATATTTTAGACTTGCTTAGACATTCAATACTGAGCTACACTATTATACTGAAGAGAAAGGCGCAAAATTATAAGAAATTTGCTCAGATGATGCAAGCTAACATCTGCTTGGGGTAGATGAAGATTAACATATAGGGAAAAAAGATGGCAGCTTGTTTAGACTTGGTGGCTGGCCTGCTTCTAATGAAATTTGATTTTTAGAAATCAATTTTCCTATTCCTGAGTGTATTGAGGCCATATGCCATATGCTTTCTGACTTGCTGTCTTCTTCTTCTTCTTCTTCTTCTTCTTCTTCTTCTTCTTCTTCTTCTTCTTCTTCTTCTTCTTCTTCTTCTTCTTCTTCTTCTTCTTCGTGTTCGTGTTCTTGTTCTTGTTCTTCTTCTTCTTCTTCTTGTTCTTCTTCTTCTTGTTGTTCTTCTTGTTCTTCTTCTTCTTTCTTCTTCTTCTTCTTCTTTTTCTTTTTCTTCTTCTTCTTCTTCTTCTTCTTCCTCTTCTTCTTCTTCTTGTTCCTCTTCCTCTTCCTCCTCCTTCTTCCTTCTTCCTCTTCATTTCCTCCTTCTCTGTCTCCTCCTCTTCCTTCTCTATTTTTTCCCTTATTCTCCTTCTTCTTTTCTTCAGTGCATGAAACCAGGGTCTCAAATATGCACTATTCTGGCACTGAATGACATCTATGCTAAGTGACATCCCCCTATTTTGTATTTTGAGACCCAATTTGTTGAGTTTCCCAGACTGGCTTTAAACTTGGCATCCTCTTGCCTTTGCCTTAAGTAGCAGGAATTTAGGTGTACACCACCATGCCTGGTTGATATCACATTTCCCTATCACTCTTAGAAATGCCCTTCCAAGGTCTTCGGCTTGGGACCCCAAGTGTTACAGTTTCCATTAGTTCTTTCCCTGTTGCACAATACACAGCTTTCATCACTGAGTTATGTGTCTTTGGGCAGGCAGTTTTCAAGGGAAAATAAAAAAGGAGTACAGGGACAGGAGAATAAAACTGATGCCTTGAACTCTTAAGCCACAAAGAAATCTAGATGGGTTCATGCCTGATGGAACCAGATAGTACAGATGAGCATTCTTAGACCACTACTCTAAGAACCTAGTCACCATTGTAGAATAGCTCTTTTTTTATTATTACTTTCTCTCTATCCAAAGCTAAGTGAAATCTCAGCAAGTTATCTTCCTTACTATATTCATAACTGGCTAATTTCCAAAAACTAGGATACTTATGTAAGAAATACTCCATTTATTTATTTGTTTGTTTGTTTGTTTATTGGTTGCACTAGGGACTAAGCTCAGAGCCTCTTTTTGCTAAGTAATCTACATACTAGCCCTAAAAACAATTATTTTAAAGTGTTCTATGCTTTCATTTCTAAAATAGTTGTGGTGTACTGCCAATTGGTAGTCAACCTACTACACCCAGCTGAAGTGAACCAGCATTGCGCTGGGTATAGGAGGACCACCTGAGGATTGTTATTGGCTTGATGAGAGGCAGAACTGAAAAAGTCTGTTAGGAAAAGTTTTGCAAGCTGCTAGGAACCTGCTAGTTTTCTTGAGCTGTTTTGCTGAAGGATCTTGGCATTCTGGCTTTCCTGATGAATTGAATTTTCTCATTACAGAAGGAGCTCAGGGCCTCACTGGGGCTAAGGATGACTATGATTCACACTGGGAGAGCTCTTGTCCTCATCTTGAGCATTGCCTCCTAGCTCCAGTTCAGAGCCCTCAGCCTGCTAGCACAGACCCTTCATTTTAATGGCATAGACTTTCTAGTTTCCAGCACTGACCTTTGTGCCTTTTCAGTGTAGTTCCATGAAACGGGCCTGATGAAACCATGTTATGAGCTCTGAGTCTCTAGTAGGACTTATGGGAGGCACTGTTATGAGCTCTAGGTTTTCAGTTGGACTCATGCAGGAGATCAGGATCCACACATTCAGCCATAGGTGTTTAGTGTGTGGACATATTTCCTTCACCCTTTGTATATGATTCTTTGTGAGATGCATTATAAAATAATCTCATAAAATATGTCCTGTGTTGCATGATTTCCCTTGCAAAAACCTCAAACCATGACAAAATTCAACAATAACTATGTCCTATATTTTGAAAGCTTATTAATTTTTTTTTAAATTTTAAGAATGTAAAGAGATCACAGGACCAAAAAGTTTAAGAGCATTTGAGTGATATCATTCATGTCATTTTGCAGCCTCTCAATGAATTACTACTGCCTACCCATTACTCTCTGTGTACATACAGTGGTTCCAGTTAGCTTTGCCTGAGACAGGTACTTTTTCCTGTGTAGAGATTAGAAACTAGAATCTTAAAGAAGCGAAGAACAATAAACAAAGTTTAGGGTGGGTTGTAATCTGTTACTTAGGGATCTTAGAAGACTAGGATCTAAAAAAGGTGTAACAGCTTAATCCTGGTTGATATTTCCACCCTTACTTAAGACGTTAGTGGTCCCCTCTCCTCCCTGTAAATCTTCTATTGTGTGACCTAAATAAAAGGAGATGCTTCTAGAGTTCTGGGCTCACTTCCAGAGAGACAGATCTCAGTGAGTCCTCTGAGCTACCTTCATCCAGTCTCCTCGTTTGTTTTGGCACCAACACAGAACATTACAACACTCCTGTGTTTGAAAATGACAATTGAGCCTCCCGGACTCAACATCATGAGCAAAGGACCATGCCATTTTCATTCCTCCCCGTCCAGTATCACTCTGGGGCCTCACATGCAGTAGTTGCTCAACTAAAAAAAAAAAAAAAAAAAGAATATATCTATATATGTATGCATACATAGATATATAGATAGACATATATGTGCAAAAATGAATAGAATTGAAAGCTTTATTTCTTGAAACATGAATTTGTTTTCTTAAAATCAAAGGAGAATCTTAAATGATGTTAATTTTGGTAAAATGACAAAAGGCTAAATTAACTACTTATTTCAAATGTTTTCAAAAGCTAACAAGAAAAAATAGTCAAAACTGACTGTGAGTCCCTCATGCACTACCACTGACCTAAACATTTCACAGGCACCATCTCATTTATTCCAGATGATAACTCTAGGAATTAGATGTTGTTCTTCTTTTCATTTAACAAAAGAAAAAAACACTAGTTACAGAGGCTAAAGTAGACACTTTGTCCAAGTGCTCAGATTAATAAGGTACACAATTTAGATTCTGACTTCACCAAATCTACTTAGTAAAGAAACTAGTTAGCACCCTTATATCTTTAATTATATTCTATTCTCACAGAAACAAAAGCTAAAATGACAGGCTTATATAATTATCCATACTTAAAAATGTAGGAACCACTTCCCTGCAAAATCTACAAATCCAAAGTCCATTTCAATTGAACCAATACTTACTAGGCCTGCATCCCAGTGTCCGCCCTACAATCTGAGAAGACAGATTATCCTCCAAAGAGTAGAGGCCTATTTTTTTTTTCTGAGTGTATTTGTTTTGTTTTGTTTTGCTTTAAAAGGCCTATTTTGTACAATAGGCAATAGATGCTTTGAGTAGTGCTGCTTAATTAGTGAAGCTGTAGGTATTTGGGAGAGAGGAAAGCTAGCTATGCACACAGTAGGGAGACAGAGAGGGATAACCTACAACAGCAAACTGGGTTGGAGCCCATGTGGAAAACAGTGCTTAGAAGGAAGCAGCTCTCTTGGAAACTATTCTTGTCCATTGTGGTCTTTACCTGAGACATGAGAAGCAAAGAAGAAATCAAAAATTGGACTTACGTTTCAGGATTCGGCCAAGTCACAGTACTTCTGAACCTCATTTTTCTATAAAAAGATTGAGGAGTTTGGATTAAATAAGTAATTTTCCCCTTGCTTTCTATACCACTTCCAGTCCCACTACTGACATATAAAATTCTCGATACTGCCTTTCTAAAAATGGTATTTAAAATATATACAAACTACATATACATGGACACAGACAATTATAAATCTTTTTACAGAAATGGGATTATGACATGTATATTTTTCTACATCTTACATTTTGCACTTAATTATAGATCTTTCAGATCTTTCCCAAACAACACATCCAGATTTATTTCTTAAAAAAGAAAAAACAGCTATTTAGTATTGCAGTGTATGAAGGCCCCATAATTTATTAGGTCAGACACTGGTTGAAATATACTTAAGTTGTTTGTAATTTTTTGTTATTACAAAAATTGACAAGCGAGCTTCCTGAATCAGTAGAGCACATCCTTTTTTGTGAAGCTCCTGACGTATACCTCAAAGCCCCCATGGATCTAGCAAACACAGTATGAAAGTCACTAGAGATGATCTTACAATTCCTTCCTTCTCAGAAACACGGTTTTATCTATCATTCTCTCTATTAGCTGAACCTTCAGTCCTTCCCATTCTGCTTACTTTTATCCATATAAACATGCTTGTATCTTTCATGTGGCAGTCATAATGATGGTAAGGAAGAAGACAATGTTGGTGATGATGGTGAATCTCTTACCTACCTCATATGTCTCTTACCTTTTACAGGTGAAACTTCTTAAAAGAATAATCTATACCTTTATTGTCAATTTTACAACCCTTTCACTGATAATGCTCAGTCATTATCTTCACTTCTCTGTAGCATGAGTCACCTTGTACCATCCCATCTTTCTGGAAACCCTCTATTTCCTGCCCTTTTGTGATGCCACTTTCCCATTTTTAACCAATCTCTGTTCGTCTCTTGGCTCCTCTGATGGTCTCCTCTTTCTGCTGATGCTCCTCTGGCTCTATCATCCATAGACTGGGCTCTTTTGGTTGATAGGACAGATGGCTTCCTCTTAAGTTTGTTCTTCCTCTGGGGATCTAGATCGTGCTGACTGTAAGTAAAACCATCTCCGCAGATGTACAAGCCTGAAGATTTAGGTCATCTTTTCATTCTCTCTCATCCCTAACATTTAGTTAGTTCCTTAACACTTACATTTACTCAAGGGTGGGTATGACCCTTTATCCTCCAAGTCACTTTCCAAGCAAACCAGCATCTTCCTGGACTATTGCTTAAGTCTCCTAACTGGATTCCTTGCTTCCAGTCTAGTCTTTTCTTATTCACTATGCTCAGGCAGACCCTAATACATATGTCTGCTTAGGTAAGTAGAATTTCTAAAATTGCAGTAGTTCCATGTGTGATTGAGAATCAATTTCAAATAACTTTGAAAGGTGTGAACAACCTTTTGTAATAATATATGTTTGTAGTGCATAATGTCCCTTGTGGAGAGTTGGGATATGTACATAACACATCTTAGGTACTTTATCCTCATCCCCTTCCCCCCCCCCCCCGTGCATCTCTTGTCCCCTGCTCCATTTCAGTTGGATCTGCAAATGTACTTCCTACTGTTTAGCTTCTGTTTTGTTTGTTGTTTATGTTTTGGGTATCTCACACAAGAGAATCCATGTGATATTTAATTTTGTGTGTCTGATTCATTTCACTTAGCATTAAGGTGCACCCATTTGCCTACAAATTCCTTTCTTGATTTTGACCTGTTCCTCAGTGTCATCTTCCACCTTTTCTACCTCATCTTCCTGTCTTCCTTTCGCATTCATTTTTTTCTTAGAATTTCTTTGTCATTTTCTCCACTTTTCTATCTTTACTTCCTTATTATACTGATTTTCACCACTCTTACTCATCTGCTTCAAGTATCATAAAATGGATTTGCTAATGTGTGGTTCAAGATCACTGATTAATTTTTCTCCTCCCACCAAATTATAAACCTCTTGATGTCTTTTTGCTTTCAAGTACTTGAGAACATAGAAAAAAAATATTAGTTGAATGAATCCATGAGCCAGTCATATTTTACCTTGAAGAAACAAGGATTACCTTGAAGAAACAAAGTAAAATCTGTTTCAAGGATTACCTTGAAGAAACAAAGTAAAATCTGCTTTAAAACCATAGTGCCCAAATCTTGAAAACTTAATAAATGAAAAGTAATATATTTTCAGGATTAAAAAAAATCTTTTTATTTATTTGTTTGGTACAGGGTTTCACTAGGCAGCTCAGACTTTTAGTGATCCTCCTGTCTCAGCCTCCTCAGAGTACCACCATGGCCAGTTTTGGTGGCCACCTTGACTCAGAGCTGGGGAGACATGAGGTATCAGGGATTCAACCTGGGTCCTTGCACTTGTCAGGCAGGCTCTTAGACCACTGATCTATCTTCTCGGCCCTACTTTCAGGCTTTTATGACTATATAGATTTAGTTATAATTGTTCACATGAAATTATTTTTTAAATGTCTTCATTTATTTAACCCCCTAATTACATAACCACAACAAACATAACAAATAAACTATTGTTTCAATTGTGAACTAGAAAACAAGTGAAACCATTATTACTATTATTTTTGTGGTGCTGGGCATTAAATCCAGGGCCTCATGCATATTAAGCAGCTCTACCAATAAACTCCATCTCTAGACCATAGCATTATTTCAATTGTATGAAGATATGAAATGCAATGTAATAACTTGGTAATGTGTACAATGTGTGACACTGCTTTCTTTCTTTCTCTCTTTCTTTCTTTCTTTCTCTTTCTTTCTTTCTCTCTCTCTCTCTCTCTCTCTCTCTCTCTCTCTCTCTCTTTCTTTCTTTCTTTCTTCCTTTCTTTCCTTTTTTTTTGTGCTTAGAATCAAACTCAGGTCCTTGTGCTTGCCAGGCAGGTTCTGTGTCACTGAGCTATCTATATCCCCAGTACAATGCATCTTTTTCTAAAAGAAAAGGAAAGTGCCTTCCTATTTGATATGTATTCTGTTTTCTACACATTCTTTCATTGTTATTTTTCTGTACTTGTGTATCTATGTTGACCTCTTTATCTCCCTAATCCCTTCTCTTGAATGTTTGTTTTATCTCTCATTCCACTCTTCTCCTCCAGGTTTACTAAGTTTGTTACCTCCGCAAACCCCACTGCCTAGGTCTTCCTTGCTCATGGCCCTTCTTTCCTCTATATTTTCTCTTGCCTCCCAGCAACCTAAGCAGAACAAGGCTAGAAGTGGAACTGGCACTCTGACAAAAAGGACAGCGGCTGGAAAGAAAACTACTCAAGAAGTAGACAAGCACTTTAAATATATCTGTGGGAAGGTGTTTGCTAAATCATCTGCTTCTTCAGATGTGGAACTTTGAGCAATATGGATTGAACTTTGGTAGAGATGGGCAAGAAACACCTCCTTGGGCTGGAGGCCCAAGCAGATGTAGAGAATTACAGCCTTCAGTAATTTGGCCTTGAACACAACTCAAGATTCCCCCTGCCCAGTGTGTGTGTGTGTGTGTGTGTGTGTGTGTGTGTGTGTGTGTGTGTGTGTATGTGTGTATTTCCTGAAAGCCCTGTTGTAGGAATTCAAAGGCTAAAATTCTGCCCTCAGCTGTGAGTCATGACTCTCTGAAGCTGGGGAGCTCATATGTGTGTATCCAAAGGAAGTATTGGGCCTTGGGGACTCAGGTTAAATAATAACAGGCCAGCCATTTGTTTGCTTATTTGCTTAAGCCTTTATAAAAGAAGCACAAGCTTTGCTGTACCTGAATGCCTTTTTATAATCAGTTTTAAAATACACAGTAGAATTTAAATTCCCAGGGTAGATCTTCTGCATTACAGTACAAATAATAATAGTCTACCTTACCCTTGGCCTTGGATCCAAGAGAGAACCATAGAAAAAGAGGCAGAAGTAAGTTTCTAACATGGTGCCAGGCTTTACTGAGAAAGTTTTGTTTTTATCCCCAGGGTACTCTCCACAGGAGACTGAAATTCAGTGTTTCTTATAAACTGTATGAAATACCTAAGGAGCTTTTATTTTTCAGAGTTAGTTTGAAGGTAATAGGGATGATTCTGCCTACTTAAGGAAAAGCAATGATGTACAAGCTGAAATGCACCTTCAGACTTCTCCCACTAAAGTTCTTCTCTCCTAATTAAAAGGCCCTTTTCTTGTAAATGCTCATGTTTTCTAATAAGGAGACTCAAAACTGTGCTCAGTAGTAGATTTCTATCCTTCTACAGTGTGATTTGCCTTTAAAGTTCAGAATTAATGTAATTTATTTCATCAAGACAACTTTATCAGATTTGAAAAATAAAGAATAATGTCTCTAACTTCTAAGATGTATATAATTTTTATATACTGCACTTTATATTATAATGTATTTTTAATTTTATTTTTTATTTTTTTTTTTTAATTTTTTGTATTTTTAATTTTAAAAGTTTAATTTTGTTGAAATTAAGTTCACTATGCCACTCATTATACAACAATAAATATATAGAAATAAAATAAAAAATGAGTCTTTCCAATACTTTTTCTTAGAAAAACTACTATTAATAATTTCCCTGTCATTTATATTTAAATTTTTAAATATAAAATGAAATATTGAAGAGGTTGTAAAGGGTAGCGTACACTGCTGTTTCTCTTGCAGACAGTTCTCAGCTACCCGCTCCACAGGGAGGGCTTTGGGGACAGACAGGAGTGTCTAGACACCTCTGGCTTTTTCTAATGTCAGCCCTGGAATGTGGCACCTTCTCTACCCAAGTATAGATCTGCCTGCTGGCAAATTCCTTTCCTCTAGCTTGTCCTTATTTTTTTTTTCTTACTGCCGGAACCAAACTAGAAATGTCTTTCTCTTTCCCTTAATTTTAGTGGCTTCCAAGATGTTCAGATACTAGCATTCAAAGTCTACTTTCATTCTCCAACCTTTGTTTTTTCTCTTGGCCTGAAAGTTGGTACTTTGAATCATATGGTGAAATTAGGCCTGTGCTAATTTCAGTGCATAAAGAGGACTACATTGAACTAACATTAAACAATTAAAAGTTGATAACACTGAAATTACCTATATATATTTAAAAAATTAGATTAGGTCATAGTAGTACTAATTCCATCATTTATGTTAAATATCTTTTATTTATATTTCAATTCTAAGATATACATGTTAACCATGTAATTCACAATCTATTATTACCCATTTATACTACCAGAAAAGGTTTATTGCCTAGTGAGGTTTTAATTTTGTTGTACATATGACTTCAACACACACACACATTACATATTGTTTTATAGTTTCAACTCTGTCCTTCTAGAAAAACTATGTTCAATTTTTGAAATGCTTGCTGTTTCATATGGTACATCCTCTAGCCTACCAGTGACCCTGAGTTGCCATGCTATTTTTAATATGACTTTCTACACTCTTCATCTATACTGATGGTTCCTGGGACAGCTTGTAGACCTAGCCAAAACTACAAAGATTCCTTCCTGGAGAATTTTTTTAAAGACACTTGACAGTCATGGGCATGGTGAGATGGTTCAGTAGTCTACAGCACCTGCTTAGGAAAGCTTAAGCTACTGCAGCAACTGTGGTTCAATCCCAGTACCACATGCTGTGCCAGCCCCACCCCAAGAACAGGCTGAGCTGGCCATAATATTTAAAAAGAAGAAGAAGAAGAAGAAGAAGAAGAAGAAGAAGAAGAAGAAGAAGAAGAAGAAGAAGAAGAAGAAGAAGAAGAAGAAGAAGAAGACGAAGAAGAAGAAGAAGCTGGTTTCCCTGTGTCTCAGCACAAGAAATGGTAGCTCTCTCCCACAAATGCACATTATAATCACCTTGGGAGCCTTTAAAAATATAACCTGGCACCAATGCCTGGAAGCTCTAATCAGCTTGCTCTGGGAGGTCCCCACACATCAATATTTCTTTAGGATTCTCTAAAGTGTCCTAAGGTATTCTTCTAAGATTTTTTTTTTTTTCCATTTATGTATTTGGTAAAGGTCTTACTATGCAACTCACACTCATAGTGATCCTCCTGTTTTCAGCCTCCCCAGCGCTGGGATTACAGGTATGTGCTGTCATGCCTGGACTTGGTCACCAGCTAAGTGTGCCCCAGAAGCGGGGCTAGTGTGGCATGCAGGTCCAGGGATCGAACACTGGTCCCTACACTTGTCAAAGAAGGCACTTAGTCTTTTGAGCTATCTCACTGGTCCCTAAAGTGATTCTAATATGCAACTAGTGGTAAGAACTATTGAACTGAAAAAAATATTTGCAGGGAGAAAGAACAGAGATGACCAGAGGAGACACAATGATACACGAATACAAATAAGTGTCGAAGGTACTCTGCAGGCTGACCTGCCTTCCACATTTTTTTCTCACTATTATGTTAATGAATTTTTTCAATTATTTGAGATATTCCACTGTCTTTCCAGTAAATTCTCCTTTATCTGAGCTAGTATAAATTGCATTTATGTGACTTGAAAACAAAGAAGTCTGTACTAGGACTTTGTTTTCATATGCTCAAGGTCAATAATTTTTATACTTTTAGAACAGCCTTTCTTTTCTTTCTTTCTTTCTTTCTTTCTTTCTTTCTTCCTTTCTAGTATTTAGTACAGGGTCTATAGAGTCTCACTCTGCAACTCACACTCATAGTGATTCTCCTAATCACAGCCTCTAAAGTGCTGTGATTACAGGCGCACACCACCACACCCATTCTCAACCACCCTCACAGCGTGCCTCAGGGACGGGGCCAGCACAGCATGCCAGGGATCCAATCCAGGTGTGCTCTACTGAGGCAGGCACTTTAGTCCACTGATCTACCTGGCTGGCCCTTCATTCACTAACTTAAACAGTAATACTCTAAGTTCCACGCTAGTTATCAAGAATACTAAAATAAAGAAATCCCACAGCACCTTTAGTTGAGCAACTTCCATTGCAATGAGAAAAATGGGCATAATAGTGGATAGATACAGCAACAATAAACATTATAATAGAAATACAGATGAGTTACTCAGTACTGTGTAGTCTGGTGAAATCATGAATGCCTTCTAGAGGAGAGAGCTTTGGTGTTGTCAGAAGAGTGAATTATTGTTAACTGGGAGACAGGAAGTTGACATGAAGAACTTCAGAATCAAAGGCCCAGCATGATGTAAAAGGAAGCATAGTAAGGAGAGTGAAGTTGTTTGTTATCTGCTGGGCCTCAAGTTGATGCTGGAGTTGGGAAGGTAGAGACAGAGATTACACCATGGATATTTAGAATAGAAATGGCTTAGTCAACAAGAATCTAAGTAGATTTGCAGGCTAGAAAGACTTTTCTGGAAAAATGAAAGAGTAGTAGCCCAACCATTGGGAAGAAAAAAGTTAGAAGGTCATTCCAGTTGGCCAGAAAAGAAATGAAGAAGCCCTAAACTAACACTTAGATGGCAACTGAAGTTTTTTTTGAAAAGTAGAAGATAGGTTTTCATAGATATGACAAGCGACCAAGATTAATTAAGTGGACTGCTAATGGGTGGGAAATACTGAGCAAAAAGAATAGAGACGAAACCCTGAAGAAAGCTTTCATGTCAGGAGCTGAGGATATACGGGCAGAAGAAAGACTGCCTGCAGAGACAAGGATGAAGAAACCAGAGAACCAGGAAATGATGATATTCGAAATGCTCACATCTTAACAGTGATTTCTGTACTGGTTTTAAACAGAAGGTAATTATTTACCAAATAAGGTTCACTTTTGTGTAGATATATCTTGTTTTGAATTTGAAACTAGTCAAGGGATAGAATTAAATAAATTTAACAAGGTCTGTTGTTTTCCTCTGAGTATTCTCTTCATGACAACCCTTCTCTTTTAAGCCCAACTTTCTCCCTGCTGTGAGCATCTAGTAGACCAGGAACCTTGAAAAACAAAAATGGCCATAGGCCATTGGCCTTATTTGCTATGTTTGGTGTTGACCTGTTAAACCTGATGAAAGCAGAGTAACATCCAGGCCCAGTCTAGCCTTGTTGGCAAGTGAATAAATTGGAGGTAAGTTTTATCTAAACAGATGTGGGAACTCCAACAGGGAACAGCTGAATAAGGTAGAAGAAACCTTGCTTAAAGCTTCTATATGTAGCTATGGTGTGGGACATAGTCTTAAGTTAAGATTATTGATCTAAGTTTTTAGACCTAATGTAGCATTTCTAACTTTATAATCTCCCTTGTACTCTGTAGCCTATCTACGTTATCAAGTGGTTCTTTCTTAGCTTTTAATTCCTGAGTAGGTATATTCTGACTAGTCAAATCTTATCCTAGTACAAAATCTGCATAAGTATTATCACATAGTCTTATAAAATATCACTATAACTCTTATAAACCAAGATAGGACCACTAAAATGTATCACAAATGGTGGGGTTTATGGGGTGTGCTTTTCTCCAAGTAAATTTTTCAGTTAAGAGAAATTATCTCATTGAGAAATAGAAATGATGTATAAACAACTTCACTTCCTTTTATCATCTTAAATACTGATTGTAACATTTGCCTTAAAGAAAAAATGTCTTATCACTTATACCAATATCTCTTTCATTATGTGGCTAGTTCCCAGGGTATTAATTTTCTCACAACCCAATTAAATTCTAACATTCATTGTATGACCTCTTAGTGCCTTATTAATGACAACACTACTATGTGAATATGGTATATAAGTATTGTCTATGTATGTACAGAAGAGGGTTATTCTGGCAGTAAGGACAGAAGAAATGAGCCAAGTTTTGAAATTAATAGTATATATTAAAATAGTGACCTAGCAGGAAAGTTTATATGTGAACAAAAGTGAGATCCAAAAAGGAAATGGAGAGTTGCAAAATAGAGCACATTCTGATTTAAAAAGATAGCAGGGTGGTATTTCATGCACAGAACTCTCATCAGTCTGGTAGCTTGGATGTTGTAGGTATGTGGAAAAGTGATTTCTGGTTAAGCAGGTAATCAGAAATGGGGCCCAGTAAGACTAAGAGATCTTAATACTGATGCATAATTATGGAGAAGAGAAAAAGCTAGTACTGGTGAGCAAGTTGGGTTTTCAATAGACCACTGACAAGATCTCATGAATAGAAAGCCACTGATTGGAGGCAAGGGCAAAATTCTGTGTCCTCATTTTTAATTTGCCTCAGAGGCAAAGGATGAGCATGTGACACAGATCCTGAGAAGAGGTACAAAGTTGGAAAACACAGAGCAGATTGAGCCAATGGTGGTAGTCTAAAGAGGCAGGCAGCTCATGAGTTTTTCTTCATAAAACTGTTCTTCCTGTGTATCTGAACCCTATCTCTTTTCAAGGTATGACTTAAACTTTTCTTTCCAATCATTTATTTTTTAAGTCTTAAGTATTTATTTTCTCATTTTATTCAGTTAAAATCTGTATACTATGTTTGCAAATGATTCTAGGAGAGATATCCTAGAAATTATCCAGTAGATCACTGAACTACATCATAGCTACATTATAGATTCACTTTTCAAAATAAATGACAGTATTTTTACACTCTATTACAACATGAAATTTGAGCAAAATTTAAACTTAATTTTTTCATGTCATGCCAGTTGAAATGCTGAATTTGAAAATAGCATTAAGATTCTGAATAACTCACCATGCTAGGTATGGAGGTTGAGCATGGTGGCACAGGCTTAGTGTCAATGGCTTGGCAGGCTGAAGGTGGAGGAATGTTTGAATAGAGAAGTTCAAATCCGGAAGTCCGAGGCCAGCCTAAGCATCATAGCAGGAACTTATTTCAAAAAAGAAAAAAAAAAAAAAAAAAAAAAAAAAAAAAAAAAAAAAAAAAAAAAAAAAAAAAAAAAAAGCTGGAGCACAGGTTGGTGGGTTGGTGGTACAGTATATACAAAGCATGCTTGAGGCCCTGAGTTCAATTCTTGAAACCCCTTCAAAAGGAGTTCTTTTGCTAACAGAGAAGAGTATAAAAGATGAAATGATATGATAAAGACCAAAGCCCAACTAAAAATTTGAATTACTAACAATGACTGTTTAAAATAGATATTTTAAGTATACATAGAATTTTATCAAGATTACATATGAAGATATTCTTTTCTGATATTTGATGTATACTGTTGTATGTAAACATTAAAAGAACTTGACATCAGGATTTTCTTTCATAGTATTTCAATGACAGAAAAATCGAAGAAGGGACAAAACCTAAAACAAGTCTTGCAAATATGTGGATAACTTCATGACTAATTCTAGTAGTAACAATTTCTACTTTTGTGTATATTTGGAAATTTAAAAAAAAAGTTTAAAAATACTTAGTGAAACCCATTTAACAAGTGGAATCTTTGTATGGTTAATCTTGCATTGTATTTAGATCTTCTCTTACTTAAATATCTTCTTAGAAATTGCATCTTTTGACAGGGTTTTCATTCATCTTTTGTTATCCACTCAGTCTAGTGATTTATCTGAAATTTGCTTCTAGTGCTGACCTGCTGTCAGTAAATTACCTTATCAAGCTTCTTCTTTGAACTCTATCCTTCCTCTACCATGGCCTCCTACACCTAAAGGAAAACCAAATGGTAGAAATGCAAAATAAAAAGGGAAAAGCCTATGTTTACCCAAGACCATTCCTGCTGAATCTTTTAAAATGCTAAAACAATATAAAGAGGGGTTAAAAACATGGTAAAGAACCCTTTAAAAAGTATAATAAAAGACACTGCCAACACCAATGGAAAAGTGTGTTGAAGCCAGGAATGTATTTTTTAAACTTTTGAGGATAAATGACCATGTGATTCATTTTTAAAGTAAAGGTTTCATTGAATCTTGTTAGCCAAACCTTTATTGCAATTTATTTTTTTTATTTTTTTTCTTTCTTTTTGTGTGCAGGGTCTCACTATTGACTCATAGTGATCCTCCTGTTTCTACCTCCCAAGTGTTGGGATTACAAGCACATGCCACCACACCCAGACTCCATCCCAGCTCAGCATGCTTGAGAACAGGCCTGCAGGGCAGGCGGGGCCAGGAACCCAACCCTGGTCCCTGTGCTTCCCTAAACAAGAGCTTAATCTGCTGAGCTATACTGCCAGCCCTCTTTGTTGCAATTTCTATCAAAAATATTTTATTGTGTCCTCATCTACCTTATTTAATGGATCTGGCACCATCTGAGTTCTGGTTCACTCCCAAAGTCAAAATGTTCATGAGTAGGGTGTGATGGCGCTCACCTATAATCCCAGTAGTTGGGAGGCTGAGGCAGGAGGATCAATGTGAGTTCAAGACCAGCCTGGGTTACAAAAGTGAGCTCAAGGCCAGCCTGAACTGCATAGTGAAACCCTGTTTAAAAAAAAAAAAAAGATCACGAAAGGTAAACATTCTGAATTGATTACAGATATTGAGGCAGAAATACATTCCAACTAAAACACTCATGAAGGCAGCCTTCCAGAACTGCCTCACAGCTGGCAAGAATGATAGGCTGTATTCAAAGAGGAGTAGCTGGGGAAAAGGAGTAATGGTAATCTGTCTTTACTTTAAAAAATTAAGAAAAGATTTATCAGACTTAATTTATACAAAAAATATATTACTAAATGTCCTTGAGAAAACATTACTTTTCAAATATTCAAATCTACTTTAACAAAAAAGGTACTTCATTATCGAATATTACTAGTTTTTTGTTCTGTCCTCCATGTGTAAGTATTTTTAAAAACCTAAAGCTAGCTTGGTAAAATTGTCTTTTTTATTGCTTCTACTCTCTAATAGCAGCCAATCCTAAACAACAAAGGTCACATAGAATCAAATGAGTCTTTACCCAAACTATGAGAATACTAATATGAACAACAATTGCACACAAATTAGACTATAGTGCTGCATTCTCTTGCATGGATACAGCTAATATCATCTATAAAATAGTCCATCCTCTCAATTTTTGCAGTGCTTACTACAATAATGAACAATTTGGTTAATCTTCCTACAAAAATTGATTTTGTTTATCCTCCAATATTTTGTACTAATAAGAATTTCCCTTTAAAACATAGCTGGTTCTGCTTCATCAACCTCAGAGTTTCATTTTAGAGTGAATCTTGTAATTACAAAATCATCCATTGACAGTCTGGACAAAAATGGTATTCTGGTTAACACTCACTGGAAAAGAATATGGGTGCCTGAGTTTATCCCAATACCCTTCTTGCCTCACCCTGGTCCTAGCAACATGGAGGAACATATTAGTTATTGCATCTGAACATTTCACATGGCCTTACTATTTTAGTATGCAGAGGCAAATGTAGGTGCTAAAAACTCAGAAGGGAATATAACATAATATCATCTGTGAAAGAGGGTAAAAGTTGGTTTTCAAGAGCAATGGGGCCGGGCGTGGTGGCTCACGCCTGTAATCCCAGCACTCGGGAGGCTGAGGCAGGAGGATTGATGCGAGTTCGAGACCAGCCTGGGCTACAAAAGTGAGCTCAGGACCAGCCTCAACTGCATAGCGAGACCCTGTCTCAAAAAGACAAAAAAAAAAAAAAAAAAAAAAAAAAAAAAAAAAAAAAAAAAAAAAAAAAAAAA
>PVJA010011744.1:0-21911 GCA_004027025.1 Myocastor coypus | reverse complement strand
TAATATCAAGATCGGCTTCCCTTTTGTAAAGTTTTCTTAAATCATAACTTCTTTTCTATGAGACAAAAGCAGTATGACCTAATTTCAAAATGGGGACAAACAAACATTAAATATACCTGAAAAAGATTTTAATGACTCTATTTCATGTGATTCTTCTACCCAACTCCAGGAGTTTGTGGATTTGTTCAGTGAATTATTGAAAAACCAACAGGAAAAGGAAAACAGCATGTGAGTTTCTTTCCTATATTTGGTCTGTGAATTAAGGGAAAGATGATATGTTAAAACATAAGAAATATTAACTGTACTCTTCTCTTGGGGGAATCCAAGCATAACTAGCTTATTTTCTTCTCTTGCTTCAAAAAAAAAAGGGGGGGGGGTTTGAGGTAGCTATAAGATTGGTAAATACGGCCATAGTTCCTGACAAAAGAATCTCTGCTGTGTTTCAGAACCCATGAAGAAGATTCTCCCTCTCCTTTCTTTACGTGCAGGTGTAACTTTCAGTGACTTTGAACTTGTTCAATAGCACAAATGGGCCTTCTGAGGTCAGAGAGAATGTTCTGCAGATAGATGAGAAAAGAGTATGGATGAACAACATTCCTGCCAAGCATTCAGCCTCTATGCAAGTTGTTCTTCCATCACTCTGTCCTTCCACTGTAGTTGAGTGATTTACCTTTCCAGTAAGTACTAGGCTGTGGTATATAAGGTAGAACACTGAACATTCAGGGGAGAAAATATTTTTGTTTCAGGTTTGCATACATCTGTGTATTAATGGATTAGAAACAAAGAGGGTGATGCCATAGATAGTAGATTTGCTTAAGGAGTGAACTTTAAATAGCAAGAGAAATAGATAATCAATTCATTTCTGACTGGTAGTAGCCATAGGAACCATAGCCCTCTGAGAAGGAGGGCTTTTTTGTTGTTGTTGTTTTGGTCTGGTTTAGGCAGCCTTAGGTCTTAAGTGTGGGTCTGGTAAGGCAGGTGGAGCTGGGATCGAACTATGTTCCTCTGAGCCTGACAGGGTTTGCCAGAGCAGGTGCTTAAACAACTCAGCCAACTGGCAAGCCCCAAAGTAGAGAAAATTTTTTTTCTTTTTCCTCTGAGGACATAAAAAACATATTAATGATATGTAACTAAGACAGAAAAAAAAAAAAAAAAAGATCTAGGAAGCATGGCAAAGGAAAAAGTTTTTTTCCCCTGTAAGAATACAGTTGGTTACAGATTTCATTAATGTTTTTAATTTAAAGGATAACTATGACATAAATTAAAAATGGAACTACATAAATATTTTTCTACCATGCAACATATTCGTGATTTTTATTCATCCATTTTTATTTAATCTATTCTTTAAATTGTGTATTTTTCATTTTACCATTTTCTTGCTGCCTATTTAATATCTAAGTATTAAAAGACTGTTTTTCCCACTATAAAAGAGAAGTATCTACATCAGTGTATTTATTAGGATAGGTTACACAATGCTAGTGTACTTAACAACACCGTATTGCTCAGCTCTTGAAGATTTACTTGTTACTCATAAGAAGTCTCTTGAATGTCTACTTGTCATTAAGATCAGCTCCCAGGGATCCTGTGCTGCTTCATTCTTATATCTACACCATTTGGAAATTGGGACTTACTGGACAAGAGAATGAGAAGAAAATGCTCTCAGGAATCTAAGACCAGAAATGACACAACTTTCTCCTGAGACCCATTTGTCAATACTTTTTATATGGCTTTAACTTAATTGCATGAGAGGTTGGAAATTATTAAGAAAGCCATATAGTGTTTGGTGAACTCCACTGTTTCTGTTCTGTCTTCTTGCTGTGAGTAAGATCTGACCTAAGGATGGTTAGAAGAGGTAATATTCTTTTAAAGTTTTCTTCAAATTTTATTAAATATAAAACCATCAGATAACTTGATACGAAAGCAGGTTTTTAGGTCACATTCTGTCAGTGTGTTGCATGGTATATGTGGAAAGAAACTTCAAGTAGAAATTCTGGGCCAGTAAGATAGCTCAGTGGTCTAAAGCACCTGCTTAGGAAAGCTTAGGCAACCACAGGGACCATGGATGGAACCCTGGCACCACATGCTGTGCCCCACCCCCAAGGCAGGTTGAGCTGGCCATAATAGTAAAAAAAAAAAAAGAAAAATAAAAGAAATTTTCTGTAGGTAACCAGAATGCCAGAATGTAAATGAAATGACACTAAAATTCAAAAACAAGTCAAAGAGGACTACCCATGTATCTCTGAGGCAACCATAGTGAGAGGGCTTGTGCTTCATTGAATCACCCTTTCTATTCCTTGAAGAAGTCCATTCTACCCTCTGGTGCTGGGATAGGGGATAAATGCTCCACCAAGCCTTTGTGGGTATGAATGCAATCTTGCTAAAACCTCTACTTGGAAAATAATGTCAGATCGGGGCCTTTGTCTAAATTTTTTATTTCCTCTGTGAGTTTTCTTCCCCTTTTGCCAGTCATTCTTGTACTTGACTTACAGCAAAAGCATTAGAAAACACCATGTTTGGTTCTCGTCTAACCTATAAAGTCTTCTTTTTTCTTTCCTCTCAGTTAAAAAGGGTGTGCCTTAGTAATTATTCTTTAAAGCAAAAATTAGAAGGAAAAAAAATTAGATGTTAATATGGGTAATTTTAAGTGTAGACACGCACAGAAACTTCTTGAAAATCAGGTTGTGGTATGTATTTTTATTTTTAGATTTGCCCCTGTTAACATCTTCTTAATAAACAGGTGCATATATACACTCCCCCAATCTGTCATGTTATTTAGCCTGTATGCTTCAGATTCTACTGACAGATGAAACCCAACCAGCCTGAAGCCTGACTTTCAGGTACAAGAGCCTTGAAATTTGAACAAGACTTTCTTAAAGTACGGTACAAGGAGTTTGTCAGAATAGGTGCATCTCTCTCAAAGACACCATAAGAGTATCACAGTTGTATGTTAATTTTAGTTCAACAACTAGTAAGAATGATTATGAGTAACAGCTCTCAGCTTTCAGATAGTTCTTTTCATGTTCAAAGTGCTTGACAAACATTAATTAAATCACTCGCGGTCAAATTAGATAAATATGTTCTCTGTATGTACATAACTGTACCTTCCATGCATAGTCTTCTAAAGCACATCACTGAAGATCAAATATTTTTTTTTTCTCTTTGCCATCTGAACTTGCTCTGCTGACATTCTAAGCAACAGATAATTACTTGAAGGACTAATCATGGGGAGAGATTATGTCAGCTTTGTTTGTTTTTAAACAAAAACTTGTATTTATTCTTGATAAAAGGTACAAGATGAACTACATTAAAAAAATGTTGCTGACTCTAGGCCAGCAGTAACAATGATGAAGCAAATTCTCTTACATGATAGTGTTAAAATAGTTAAAGCCTAATTTAAAGAGATCATTTCATCAAAAGAGAGTACATTTTATGCTTCTCAGGCTACTGATGTTTTCAGCCTCTTTCAGTATCAATAACAATAAGCTTTTAAGGCTAAATATTGTGTTTATTTCAGCAATATGGTAATTGTTCATTAATGCTAGGAATTCTTGGTCACTACTGACTAAGCATCTGGGCCAACAAATTAAATATAGCAAATCGCATGATTATTTTTAGAATAACGTACACATTTTTTTCTCAATACATATAATACAGCTTTCCAAACAAACCCAAGGGACTAACTGCCCCCAGTAGACCCCAAAATGAAGCATATCCCAATTTAAAAAGAATGCTAATAGTATTTTACCTTTCAGCAACACCTAATGAAATAACACACTTTACTACTCAACCTCATGCAACTGGGAGAAAGCAAACATATGCATGTGTGGAATAAGACTTGCTGTTCCTGAGAAGTTCAGGATACATCACTAGAAATGAAGGGGCCTCAGATTTTTCCTTCCATCCTGTTTGTCAAAATAGTCTAATGTGTTTCTAGGAAAGAGTTTTGCCTTTAATCTTGTTTTGCAGTTTGCTGGATAAAAGAACAACTAGTGTAACAGAATTGCCTTCTTACATACTACAAACATATTATTGGAAGTCATGATAGCTGTTTAGAGGTATCTCACAGAACAATATTGCTTTCTCTTTTTTAGAAATGTTAGACTCAATGCCTAGGTCTGAGCAATGATACCCTTTATTTAGTAATGGAAATATCGAGTTCAATGAGAACATAACATATGCATCCATGGTCATATCCATGATTTACATGAGCCAGACCTCATAGGTGGTAGAAATGGAACCATAATTGATATAGCATTACATTAGCCTCAGTATTTTTCTTATTAGGCTCTTGCCAGGTTCCAAGAGTAAAAGCAAACTGTCTGTGATAACATTTAGAATGGGAACTCATTAGTCTGACTGATTTTTGGCTGATAACAATAATGTATTTAGTACAGGGACTACAAGATCTCACTACACAAATCAGACTTATAGTATCCTTCTGTTTTCAGCCTACCAAGCTTTGGGATTATAGGCATGCATGCAGTTCCAGTCACTATCTCAGCATATCCTGGGGGCAGAGCTGGCATGGCATGTGGGGGAGTGGTGTTGAACCCTAGTCCCTGCCTCAGCAGACCCTTTAGTCCTTTGAGCTATCTGGCCAGGGCTACCATGTTTTAAAGGTTTAAGTTTTCCCTTCATTGCAGAAGCAAACAAAGAAAATAACACATACATGACACTGTTTAAATAGGGCCAAAAGTTCAAAAACATCCCAAGTGTAAATGGTTTTAAAATGTACATTTGCTCTGAACACTTAGTGGTAGTGATTCTTTTGGTCATTGTTTAATGCCTCTATTTCTTTTTGTTTTGGCCTCCCACTCTATAGAGCCTTTCTCTTGGAGATCACATCTGATATTTTTGTTGTTAACGTGATGAACCTTTTTGAAATGCTTATCTCCTTGACCTTTATGGTGCCTTTTATACCACAAACTCCCTCCAACCAACACCTCCTACCTACCCTAAACACCTAACTCTAGGTCTTGCTGACATTTTCCTTTTCTTTGCCAATCTTGATGCCACTATTGTCTACTCCACATCACTTCTTGCTTGTATTATCATATGGACTTCCAACTAGTTTTCCAGGTCCCACTCTTTCCTTGTTTAAATCTGGAATGCAAGAGTGACTGAGCTTCCAAAGTCCATACTTAAATTTGACCTCAAAAGCCCTTCAATCTCTCTCCTTATTCTGTTTCTTACTCCACTACCTTCACTCTCTCCTTTGCTACTTACACTTGCCCTGGTCTTTTTATAGCGTCAAAGCCACATGAAAGTTGACTCTTAAGAGTTCAATGAAAGTAGGAAGTATTATTTAATTCCTTTGTCTCTGGTCTGTAGAACTTCATCATTAATGAATATTTGTTGAATTGATGAACTCTATCAATTGTATCACTTTTAATCTATTCAAATTAATTTCTTAGTATTTTTATATAAATACACATTATAGTCTAAGAAATTTTTCTCATAGGTCATAGAAATTCTTTTCTTTGTTGATCTATGGAAAGGAGCAGTTAATATTTTACTTTGATTCATTTCCTTGTTTCAATTTTTTCTCCTTTTTGTCTTAATTTTTCTTTTCCTAAAAAATGTATTTAGTACAGGACCTTTGGGGTCTCACTATGCAACTCAGACTCATAATGATGCTCCCGTTTTCAGCCTCCCAAGTGCTTGGATGACATGCCACCATGCCCAGTCTAAGTTGCCTTCTCAGTGTGCCCAAGGCGGGGGGACATAACGCCCAGGATTGAACCCTGGTCCCTGCATCAGCCTGCACAGGCACTTCATTCTGCTGAGCTATTTGGGTGGCCCTTGTCTTCTTAATTTCTTATACATGTCTTCCTTTTTTTCTCTCTTCTGCCAATTTTACATATATCTGGCATATATCTGGTAATATGAATAACTGGTTGAGAGACAACACTATGTATTGCAACAACACTATGAAATTCATATTACTTTGTTAAATGGAAATCTTTATCACTTATAATTTTTTCTGTTTTAAGTCTAATGTGTACTCTTTAAAAAATTAAAAAAGAATAAAAGAAATTATTTTCCTTTTTTTTTAAATGGACTTTTCTGCTCCAGTGTGCTTCTACTTGACAAGTCTAATTTATACTTTTCTTTTTCATTTTTGTCTTCCATGCCCAGCAGAGTTCTGTGTAGTATTTAGTGTTTACCAAACCCTTAATGATATTTTCTACCATAACATGTTCTTCGCTAATGAGCGCTTTAGATCCCTGGAGCTGGAATGGAAATAAAAATAGGCTCAATGGCTAGTGATAGGGTGAGAGATTTCTTTCTTGCCTTCTGATTCTACTTCAGTAGCAAAGCAACAATTTTTGAGGATGTGATGAGGAAGCTCTCCCTTGGGAAGATGTTCACTCCAGTGTAACTGGAGGTTAACCCTGTGAGAATCCCTTTCCCTTCCAAAGGTGCTAGGCACCACGTGTGCTGTTACTCACTCTTGCTCCAATCTTAAGTTATTTTATTCAGGCATTTTACTTTTCTTTGATCCCTGAATAAATTCCTGGATCCAAGTCTTTTCCTTAGTGGTATTTCTGTCCAGCAATTCTTTTAAAATTCTACTTGTTTCTTCACAAACTGACAAAACTATGTTCTCTTAATGTTGCTCT
This sequence comes from Myocastor coypus, assembly GCA_004027025.1. Taxonomy (NCBI): domain Eukaryota; kingdom Metazoa; phylum Chordata; class Mammalia; order Rodentia; family Myocastoridae; genus Myocastor; species Myocastor coypus. The sequence goes on along the minus strand of PVJA010011744.1, from coordinate 15,288 downwards.
TTTTCTCCCCTGTTCTGCCCCCCAAGTCCACCCAGAATGATTTTCTATTAGAGTGAATTTCTCGGGCTCACATTCAAGACCTCTACTGATGAGTCTATTCTCCATTATTTTGGCTTGGTTTGCTATAGTTTCTCACATGAATCTCCTACTAATTTTCTTTTTCTCTTCACTTTCCCTTGTTTTCTTATTGCTTATGTTTACACAATCCGTTTTACCTCTACACCAATCCAAATGATAGCTTCCTTTTGTTGTTACCTTTGTGGCCTCTAAGATTTTTGTTTTCTTAATTTATGTGGATTATTTTCCAATTTATCATTTGGAAATTACAATTGAATCCATGGTTACTAATGTGGAATTGCATGTTCATATTTTACCTCCCAATAATGTTGCAATTTTCTGGACAATAGGGATTTCATAATCTTTAGACTCAGGCACAGCCCTTGGCATGTCTGAGGATGAATGTGTGTGGCTGGACCATGGCTCCCAAGCTCACGCCAGAGCTGCTTGGATCATGTAGATGACCCCTGACTGAGAGATGTAGGTTGCACAATAGGAATCCTTGAAAACAGTGGGACAAATGGCCTCTGACAGTAATACTTTCCTAGTTAATGCCAAGTTTGATTTTATAGATCATTGGCTAATATAGGTGAAGTTTCAAAGGCCAAGAATTCTGATAATAGCTTTATGTTTGTATGAAGTATAAGTTGAACATTTAACAGTGTGTGTGACAGAAGGTCACTGTTTTAATCCTGACTTTGTTTTCAATTAAGCTGGGTAATATTGGGTCGGCAACTTACCCTCTCTGAGCTTCAGTTCTTAATCACTAAAATGAAAAGTTCAGACTTCAGATGATCTTAAGAACTAGGTAATTCAATTATAAAACTATATGATTCTATTTCCAAAGCAATGAAATAGCAGCAACACAACACTTGGCTTTTTGTCAGATATTTTGTTCTGTGCAATGGGTTTTACTCATGTCATGTGCAGTTAGGAACTCTCACTAGCAGCTTTGGCATCTACTCTTTTTTTGTTTCCCAGTTTGTGTGAAAGTGGAAGGACAGATGGTTTATTAGGTTTTCAAATGCTTGTAATACTGTTGTTCAATTCAACAAGGGCTTTAAACTTTGAAAGTCCACATAGTTGTGGATTTTATTCATAATAAGATAGTTTTGCTTAATTTAAGGATGTTTGCTCACCTAACTTAAAGCAACTTGTGGATTTAACTCCAAAGTCCTGATCGTTTTCCTTCTTTTGCTGTGCTTTGCTCATTTCGGATTAGCAGCCTAACTTCCAAGATGTAGTTTTAAAAATTAAGTTTTTAAATCAGACATTTGTTACAATTTAATGTTTTGCTTTATCCTTAATCATTGAACCCAAAACCTCCCTCCAAAACCAAAAACCTTTAGGTCGCAATCACAGAAAGTTAAAAGAAGATAAATACCTTATTTTATAGGTAACAGCACGAAAGAAATAAAGGTTTCTTGTGCTTTCTAGGGTGCATTTTATAAATAAAAAGAGCTTTAGTGAGCTAGGGTTGCAGGGTGAAAAACAAAAAACAAAGCAAGACAAATCTCTTAAATTGTTGTTTGTTTTGGGGGGGGGAGTGGTACCAGGGATCGAACTCAGGACTTTGCACTTGCCAGACAAGCACTTATTCCACTGAACTACCTCCCCGGCCCAAAATTTGTTAACTGTTAAGCTGCAACAGAATATCCTTTCTGGAAATCTACGCGGGCATCAAGTACTGGGCGGCCGAGGCTACATGAGCGAGGATCACCACTGCCCTCTCCTTGCTGGGTAGCTTTTCTCTACTTAGGCTGACTTCAAGGTAAGAGCACCTGGAATTTCAGGTCACCCCGCGGCTCCCGAGGTGTGCGGAGTCCCAGGGGAGGGCTACGCGAATGCGCGGCGCGGCGCGACAGCGGTGGGATCGCGCGGCTGGCGACCGGAGAGGAGAGAAGGCGCCCGCGGGAAGGCAGCCCGAGGAAACCGCGGCCGACCTAGTGTATTGCGCCGACCTTCCTGTTAAGAAAACCAAGGGGCCAAAGCGAGCGTCCAGGAGGACTACGGCACGGCAGAGCTGACGGCACTGCTGACGCGAAGGGAAAGGGCCCACAGGGCGGTGGGGAGCGGAGCGCGGCCGCTGGTGGGAGGCAGGTGTGAGGAGTCGGCGGGCGCAGCGCCCCATCGGCCCCCGCGGTCGGGGCTGCCGCTGAGTCAGGAGCCTCGCCGCAGTCCCAGCCGCGGAAGGGGCGGGGCCTCGAGCGCGTGGGCGGGTTTGGGGGCGGGGCTTCGGCCTGACGCGCCTGGCGCGGCTGCCGCGGGCCGGGAGGGGCGTCGGCCTCGGTGGCGGCCGCGGGGGAGGGGCACGGCGTCAGCGCGTCGCCGGCTGGGCCGCGCCGGTGGCCAGGAGGGAGAGAGGAGGAGGAGGAGGAGGAGGAGGAGGAGGAGGAGGTGAGCAGGCCCCGGGCTGGGAGCTGCGCGGGTCGGCTGGGAGGCGGGGAGGCGGGGAGCGCAGCCCCTCCCCTCCCGGCGCCCTCCTCGCGGGGCCGCGCGGCGCGGAGTTCCCAGCGGGGCAGCCGCGGCGACCACGCGAGGCGCGGAGGAGGGAGGGGAGGCGGAGCCGCGGGCCCAGCCGCGCGCTCCCGGCGCACGCGCTGCGCTTTCCCCGGCCCGCCGCCGGCGGCGAGCGGAGCTTGGTGTCCCGCGGGTGCGGACGGCTGCCCTTACAAAGTGGCCGTTCCGGGGTCGCGTACTTGGCGTCGCAGGGCGTGCGGCCTGGCTTCCCGCTCCCTTCGGGCGCTCGAGGTTGGGTGGGCGCGTGTCTCTGGCTCGGGGCTGGCGGGCTGGCACTCCCGGCCTGCGGCGCGTGGGCGAGCGGCCGGGGCCCGGGCGGCGCGGGCCCGCCTCGGGCTTTCCCGGGGAACCCCTCGCGGTAGCCTGCGGCCGGCCTGGGTCGCGAACTCCCCGAGCGCCCCATTCCCCTCTGCCGGCGGGACGAGGACCTCAGGGCCCCCGCGACCCCGTTCAGCACGTTGGGGTTCAGATGGACCGTCTTTTCGGTTGGGAAGGTTATCTGGATTTCAGTCTTGTAAACCTAACAGTCTTCCTAGCAGTCAAGTTTCGGTAATACGAGAAGTGAACCTTTGGTCCCCAGGCAGCCTCCCCCATCCCCCTCAAGGCAACTTTGAGTCTTCTCAGATCTGTGCTACTTTGGATTATCTTTGAGATAATTCGTAAGTTTGTACCTTGAGGCCCTGTTACGGGTGTTATGGGACATTCAAAGAGAAGCCTTCGCATTTTTTCCTTCACCTATATCAAAGTGTGAAATGGAAATCGTGAGTTGAAGGTGATTTTCCACAAGAGCTACATTTCGGTTTGTAGTCCCCGTGTGCTAGGGCTTACTTTGCTACTAGCGTTCAACTCCTAAGTTGATTTTAGATCTGAATATAGTGGTTAAGTAATGGAGCTGCTGAAGGATGTTCACAGTGACCAGCAGAGCTGTTTTACTGGACTCTGTTAACCTGTTTAACTGTTGACTATAACCGTGATAGGAATTTCACGTAGGAACCCACATGAACCAAGTCCAAAACTGGATTTTGATTAGTGCATTCTAGCTCTGATTTGGAATAGGATATTCTCAATTCTCACTCCCTTAGAGTCTTGGCATTGCATTTATGAAATAGTTTTTACTATTGAGAGTTGGAGGGAAGTACCTTTTGAGTCATGAAACTTACTTGACAAACTTGAATGAGTAGGTAATATGCCAAGCATGATACTGAGAGAAGGTGGGAAATGGTACATTTTAACACACTGCCAATTTGAGAAGATAAGGTAGCATCTTTATTGTTTTGAAATCATGTTACCATTTATACCATAGTTATAAACCACAAAAGTACACTTGTTAATTTTCTGAGATATAATCAGAAACAATGTTCTGAGGAGGGTTGGCAGAAGCTAAGTAGAGCTAGTTGTCCTAATTAAACACCTCGCTAGTTCAAGCTTTTACCATGGGCATTCTTACAGTAAAGTTTTGTTGTGCATTTTGGTAATTTTTCTTTTTAAATTTTTCCTTTATTTTGTTTTGGTGTTGAAAATGAAATCTAGGGCCTTAGCTTGTTATTTATCACTAGAGTATATCCCCTGCTTCTGGATTAAAAGTAATTAAAAGTAATTACTAAATATTTCCCTTCCCCTTGCTTAAGTAATCGAGTTAATATATTTGTCCCTTTAGATAAAAAAAATGACACAAGTTATTTGTAGTCAGGAAGTATTTACATTCTATAAGTTGAAGTACAGTGTTGCTTTCTAGTTTAGTGATTATTTTTCTCTTCAAGAATCTTTTGGGGGCCGGGGAGATGGTTCAGTGGTCTAAAGTGCCTGCTCAGGAAAGCTTAGGCAACTGCAGGGAATGCAGTTCGATCCCAGTACCACATGCTGCACCAGCCCTACCCCCAGGGCAGGCTGAGCCAGCCATAAACTAAAAAAAAAAAAAAAAAAAAAAAAAAAAAAGAATCTTTTGGGACTTGGGAGGTAGCAACCTAATGCCTGCCTGGCAAGTGCAAGGTCCTGAGTTCAATCTCTGGTACAAAAAATAAATAAGAAAACAAAATTCATATTCTTATGGGACTGTAATGTATGATGTGGTGTATTTTACTTCCCGGTTGGTATCCGGGACACATGTATAAATTAAATTCCTCCGTTTCCAACATTGCTTTTTTTGTTCATTCTCAAATGTAGGTGTGCTGAAATCCAGTCTGAAATGGAGTTAAATTTTTGCATTTACTGTAGAACCGTGTTGTGCTTAATGGTGACATTTAGTAATTCTTTTTGCTCGTGTGCTTCTGGTTACTTCATGGACAGTGGGCCATATTTTATTGATCTTCATACACCCAGGGTCAAGTGTAGTGGGCAATCTGTAAATGCTGTGGTCTTGCTGGTAGCATAGTGCCAGAAAAGTCTTGAGTCATGATGTAGTAAACTTGAAATAGCATGTTTTCTTTTTTATGTTCAAGTAGATAATCTGGTAAGCATACTTCTGATATTAAAAATGAGAACAGATAGCAGGTACTTTAGAAGAGTTAGGGGAAGAAACATAAATTTTGTTTCCTAACATTTGTTAGTCATTATAACATTGGGAAAGGACACTATTATTTAAATTTAGTGAAGAATAAAAGTTTCTGCTGAAGCAAACCATGACAATTATGACTTGAATGACCTTATTTATTTATTTATTTATTTTGGTGGTACTGGTATTTGTACGGAGAGCCTTTGTCCCAAGCTGTATGTCAGCCTTTTGTTTTGAGAAAGAATCTAAATCACTCAGTAGTTCAAGTTAGGCTAACTAGTGATCCTCCCATTGGTTCCCAGACTGGTAGGATTACAGACATGTGCCTATAAAGCCTGGGTTTCATTTTATAAGGATTTTTTTTTTTTTTTTTTTCTTTTTTTGGCATGTAGTTCTTTGTAAGGAATATTACATTTGGAGTTAAAACTGTTTTGGCCAGTTTTCCTACAATGATACTTTAGCTTAAAATGATAATGTATTTCATATTGGTGATAATTAAAGGATGGAATGATGGTTTTTATTTTCCATTAGGCATAGTCTTACCTTTAGTAGTTTGTAGTATTGTGTTTATTTCAAAGGACTGAGGAAGATTTTCAAGTTTTTTTTTTAAGAGTATATAGCTACTTCATTCTTTGAAGAGTGTAGCTAAACTTTGGACCTGCCAAATGCTGGGCCAGTTCCATAGTGATTCCTCTGCAAACATGTGTAGTGGTATGGATGAGAGACTTCACAGGGACATTTTTTTTTTTTTCTTTCTTTTTTATTAACAGGGACATCTTTGCAGTGTTTTTTCTTTCTTTGTGATACTATTACTGAAACCAAATGTACATTAAGTAAAGTAGGGTGAGGTTCATAGAAAGTCATCTCATGTGGCTGTTTCTTAGGCCAGTCCTAGATTAGTTGACATATGCCTACCAAATCAGTCTCTTTCATCTTTCATCCAGACCAAAAAAAACATTAACAGTCTCCCAGCTTCTATCACAGCTTCTTACAGCAGGAGTGATCTGGACTCAGTCTGGCTCTGTGAGCATCTACTGTTCACAGGTATGGCACCTTACCTCATCCTTGGCATATACTGTTTGCCTGTGAGATTGTAATTTTAAACATATTTTTCGTCACTGTTGTATTATACAACTGTGTGCTTTTAACAAAATATGTGTGAGGCAACTAGAGTACTTCAGTATATTTACAGATGGATTTAGGATATAGTTCAGGCTAGTAGTATCTAGTCCATTCTTTTTCACTCACTAGAGCCACACTTGTTACTTAAATATGATTTCTTTTGGAGTGTCTATTTTCAAAAGTATCCAGAGAAGCAATTCCACAGTCCTTTTAGTAGGTGCTAAATAGTTCATAGATATGATTCTGTGGTTACTTTTTCTAAGCCAGGTCTCTATGGAACTGGAACTTTGTCTTAAGTCTGTGTAAGCACTATTAACAGCATGGCCGGCTTCTTCCCATGGCCACAGTCCTTCTCTAAAGAGAGCTGTCTTGTCCATAGGTATATGATAAAGATTTTTTAGAACCTAGACACTGGTACCATGCATTACATTCAGACTTAACAGGGTGACACCTTAAGATGCTTAGAGATGGGCATTTAAATTCTTTTTGAGGGTGAATATCTCATTTGAATTAAGGACTCTAGGGCAGCTTGGAAGAACTTGATCTGATTTTGAATGTTTCCCTAACTTTGCAGTGGTTATTTTCTTTGTTACCTTGTTAGCAGAGAAATATTTGCTGGATTTTTGTCTAATGTTAGTGGTAGCTAGTTATTTTAAAATACTGTCTTTGATTTTCTTCCTCTAATTTAGTTTTGAGTTTTCATTTGCTCAGATGTTCTTTTAGCATGTTCTTCTACTCTTTGTTTAACTCAAGAGTAGGATTGAATTTTTCTTGACCTTTGTGTTCACAGCATTCAGATAATGCTTAGCACTATAGCTCATGACGAATATAGATCATATAATTCATTCTAATAAGTTATATATCAGAAATCATTGTTCATAGAGAAATTCAGAATTCACTCAAGAAATTGAGACATTTTGCCTCCATGATTAGTGATTAGTGCTAGGGAATTTATATACTTTAAAATATAAGCAAATTCACATAAAAATGGCTTTAGTAGTCACCTGGCAGGACATTTACATAAAACATTGTATAGAAATTTCACTATACTGAATTATAAGGCATTGCGCATTTTGATTTTTCTTGAGTTTTATAAATTGTATTATTTTATATTTCTTGCACATAGAAGTTTTATGGCACCATAGAGAAATGAGTTTAATGGCTCTACTTTTGTTCATTAGTAATTATATACTGAAGAGTAAATTTTCATTAAAAGGTCCTTAAATGCATGCTCATAAAAAAAGAGACCTCTTTGATTTTGTTCTCTGTACAATCTTACTTGTTTTTTTGAGGCAAGTCATCAAACTCTTGTAGTGGTCTAAACCTCTAATTTGGTTTCAGAACAGTAGTCACGTATTGAACACCCAAATTACCATGTCTTTAACAAGTATTGCAAACACTTTGTATTAAAAAAGGTAATGACCATAACTTTTTCTTGTGCTAAATTTTTAGACAGGAGTTTTGTATTAAATTTCCCGTGAAGGCCAAAATTTCATACTTTTTGATTGTGTAGAAGGGTAAGAGTGGTAATTTTTATAGTGGCATTTTTTTTTTTTTTTTTTTTCTAGTGGTAATTTTCAGTGGACAGTTTACTGATTTTGTTGAGGTAAACAGTTCACAACTCTAAAAGGAAAACTTCAATTACAGTATCTGAATGAAATGAGGTACATGAAATTAATTCAGATAAGTGAGGGAGTTCTTAGTGTAAATGATGCATGTCACAGGACATGACCTCAATCTTATTATTTTTTTTTTCTTTCTATGTATCTGTCAACTGCTTTTACATTAGTAGATTGTGAATTCCTTTTGGTCATGATAGAATAATTGACGTGAGGAAGCAAAGTTATTCTGTAGTTTTTTTCTCCCCATTGCTACAGAAGGAGGGAACCAGAATGGTATTCTTTTTCTTTGAAAAACATATTTATTTATTTGGTACAGGGTCTTGTTCCACACGGTTTCAGTGGCTTGTGTAGCATACCTTTTCGGGCCGGAAGGGCATGTGGTACAAAGGAATCTAACTACAGTTCTTGCCTGGTCCTTGTGCTTGCCAGGCAGGTGCTTAGACCACTGAACTATCTCCTCAGCTCCCAGAGTGCTTTCCCATTGAGTTAATTGTGCATCTCAGCCCTGCTGATTTACAGGGTATGGCAAATCCTTCCATTTGTCACTTTCCTGTCATGACTCCTTGAAAATATGATTTGAATGAAATTACAGCCATATTCCTGTTTAATCTGTTTGTACTTACTGAAAGTTGGGTTTCAGCCTGTTATAAGGTTAAAAATTGAGAGGAACACACCTTGATTCCTTCCATCTTGACATCCCTAGGGTTTAACATTAAGCAGCCATCTTTGTAGGATAAATCCTTAAAGTAGAAACAAACCCCAGGGCATAATCCCTGACCTTTATGGATACCTCAGTGAAATGGAAATCTTGCTGATTGGTTGGTGTTTAGGGATAAGATTTCTGCTGAAGTTGACTACGATTTGCAGCATTCCTGGGCTCCTGGCTTTTGCAAGCTATTGTGCAATCAGTAGGAAGCCTGCATAGCTGCATAGCTGTGATGACCTTCTCTTCTAGGGTTTTTTTTTTTTTTTTTTTTTAATGGAGGCAAGGTTGTCTCAATTACCTAGACATGTGCTGACATTTTTATTAATGCACTTTTTTCATTAACATAATTTATAGGTTCTTTACTTGAAGCACCTTAAAACATTGTTTTTAGCATGCACCATTTTTTTACTCTCTTGATTTTAAAGATACTAGATAATTCATTTCTTTATTGCTTTTGGGTGTAGAGTGTGGTATTAACAAACTCCGCAGGCCTCATGAGCAATACCTAGGTCATTGCCTGAAGCCTTCCTAAATAGGCATGCAGTATCATTAAGGATTTCAGATGTAAAGGTCATCCAGGCTGACTTGGAATCTACCACTTATGAGCAGTGTGCCTTTTGGGAGAAGTTAGCTCTGTACTTCAGTTTCTTCATCTTAAAATGGGGATCTCATGCTCTGGCTCATAAACTCGTTTCAGAACCTTTGTTTATTCACTCATTTTTATGGCCAGCTCAGCCCACCCCAAGGGCACGTCTGCCACAGCATGTGGTGCTGGGGATCGAACTGCGGTCCCTGAAGCCGCCTAAGCTTTCCCAAGCAGGCGCTTTAGACCACTGAGCCATCCCGCCGGGCCCCTCTGGCTCATAAACTCTTAAGTGGAAATGTGTTTTGTTTCATTTGAAGTTAGTAAAACAATTCAAATTAGTAGAAATCTTTGCAAATAAATAAGGTTTTGCTTAAAAACTATGTAAGGCCCATAAAGCTTTAAATCTGTTCATATATGGATTATATACTTATGAGTGATGGAGAGAGACTATGTTTGCAATCCCTATACTTTGGATATTGAAAAACTTCCAGAGATTAATGTTTCAAAGTCTGTAAAGTGATGGTTGTGGACAATACTATGGATATGTAAGAGGCAGGATGTCATAGGATTCTTAAGGTCACTTAGAGCATATCCTTCAAGGGGCACTGTGGGACCTTGGACTCATTCTCTTTCTCTGTGCTTTTTGGTTTGAGTAGGGAGTACTTCCTCGAACAGTCATTCCTACCCTGGTTTTCCATCATCGTCAGAACCACGGACCTCCAAAACTCTGAGCCAAATTAAATCTTTTCTTCATGAGTACTTTTCCTAGGTATCTTGTAATAATATGAAGCTGATTAGTGTATTATGGGGTTAGACAGACTACAGAATCTGTCAGTTTTCATTTGAGTCATCCGCAATAGGGTATATTAGCTGTTTGATTTAAACTTTCCATGTACATAAAGGTACCAAGTATAATACAGCATGAGAAAGACAATTAAAAAGACATCAATACTTAAATATGCAGCATACTTAGTTATAGCTGAATCTAGTTATGTACTCTTTAAGTTCTCATCTGTAGCATGATATCTGATGAGTAGGGTTGTGAGGGGGATTAAATGAGATAATATATGTACAGGCTCACTAAATGTTAGTTGCTGTTTGTATTACTAATTAATTTTCAGTTAAAATTCAAGAATTTATGCAGATTTGGTATATGTAGAATATTTACTGTGCATTTTGGTAAAATTCATCATTCATAGATTTCAGTGTTGAAGATAGTAGGTCTTACTGATGTATAGGTTTGTGGAGTCAATGAGTTCCTTGTAGGGAGTTCATGAAAATATTATAGTAATATTTTCTGTCTTAATGTTTGGTTTGCATGTGCTTAAGTGATATTAAGTAAAACTATGGGTAATTTAGTAAAAATTAAATGTTAGCAACCTGAAATGCCACTAGTAATTATCAGTATTTTCCACTGACATGCATTTATGTTTAATGCGAAGTAGCTGATTTCACTTGAATATCTTTAGTAAAGCTAAGTGTGGTGGTCCATGCTTGAACACTACTGCAGCAGGAAGTGAGGCACAGACAGGAGAGTTTGGAGTTTAAAGCTTGGGCAACTTAGAGAGACCTTGTTTCAAAATAACATAGAGGGCTTAGAATATATTGCTTAGTGTTTTCTGGGTTTTGTCCTCAGTATCACCAATTAATAAAGAAAATCCTTGGAGAAGAGTAACAGTTACCAGTTTAGTTTTACTGAGCCTTGACTCTTGAGCATTCTTTCAGTGTTTGGTGTGATGAGATAGGAAAAATGCAAAAAGCACTTCTGTATTGTTCATCTAGACAGAAAAAATTTATGTGATGGTTTTTGAGTTGCCAGTGAAACTAGCCGTAGTTTTGATGAAGTACTGCTTTTAAAGAGGAATACCAAACATGATTATTTAGGCAGTTTTCTTAAAAATTCAAAAAGTGAGCCTGTCACTTTGAGGAAACAGCTGACAGTGTGTGTTGCCAATGATACAAATTTGAACTTTTAAGTAAAAATTGAGATTTTAGAAAAACTCTTGTTAACTGCTGTACTCTTGTCAGCTTTTCAGTATTTAAAAGGTTTTTTTAAATAAGGTCATGGTGATATTAATGAATGTGTCCTTATTTTTGCATAATGAATTGTACTGAGAATTGTAGTATCTGTACAACTCAGTAAGCTAATATTTCCAGTCACCAGTTGTTATAAAATTAAGGGTAAAAGCTCATGTTACAGTTAAGTGAAGGGGCACATTCCTGTAGTACTACCTGCTTGAGAGTTGAAGTCCTGTCTAAACAGAAATAAAACAAAGAAGTAAACAAAATAAATGTTTTGGGATATGACTCAGTGGTAGAGTACCACAGACTTTGATTCTCAGTAGTTGGGGGTGGGAAGATTTTTTTTTGCCTGGTTTAGATTTTGCTTGCTACCAGACCCACAGGGACAATAAATGCTATATTGTATTTTCCCAGTCTGAGCAGAGCCTCTGCTTAGTACTAGGCTTCTAGCAGATCCTAGTAGAGGCCACAAAAGTGCCCCCAGGAGCTGTGTAGCCAGCATATAAGAACCAAGGTTCATCTGCTGCCCACAGGCAGCCCACATGGTCCTCCCAGGTTCTGTGTCCACAGTGATAAAAGATGCAGTGAGAAAGGCTGAGCCTGGTAGTCAGGCACTGTAGAGGCTGTCTGGTCACTTCCTGCTGGCTCTGTTCTGCACCACCACAGGCTCTGGCAGTGCCTGTTGCTGAAGCTGCTCAATCAACTCCTCCACGTAGATCTTGAAGAGGGAGACAGGGTCCTTCTCCAGAAGCCTCAGCTTTTCCACAGCATCCTCTAGTGTAAGGCCAACCTACTCAGCCTCTTTCTCTGGGATGACAAACTCCTTGTATTTGTGGTAGATGGCCGTCCTCCACTCAGGGTCATCTGGGTGTAGCTGGGGATCCTGCCGGGCAAGCCTCAGCAGCATTCTCTGCTACAGGTGTATCCTACACTTGTAGCACAGGTCCTCCTTTGAGATCTTGAGGGTGTAGAAGTCAAACCTGTATGCCTCATCCATGAAATTGAGGGTACAGTTACAGTGAACTTCTTGCCCAGCATTTCACTGTAGAGCTCACACTAAAATATCTGTGGCTTCCACACTTTCACCCTGTTTGAGAGCTTGTTGTTGACATATGTGTAGCCCAGGATCCAGTTCTTGCTGCTCCAGAGCTCCTTTTGAGGCTCTGGAGGATAGTAAATAGGGATGGGCACATCTTCTCTGTGCTCCCATTGTCTGTTCTTGGGATTGATCTTGAAGTTGGCCCTGTGAGGCCGGTAATGGACTGGGGTAGGTGTCTGTGAGTCATCCAGGGAGCACATGAAATTCGCAGGCAGGCACCAGCAGATGCCCTCCTGCCACTGCAGCTGCTTCCAGAGCTGGACCAGGAACTTATGCAGAGGCATTGTAACCCACACCTCAGTACAACCCCCACCGTAACCCACACCTCAGTACAACTCCGGGAAGATTCTTTCAAAAAACCCCTTAACAGAAAGCAGAAGTTCATATGCATTAGGTTCCATATTATAACTTGTCAAATACTGGTGTAGTACAAAAAGAGAGCACTCATTAGCTGAACAGTTAGTATTAATGAACATTTCTTTTCTTCTTACTGTTTGGCCTGAGGTCACATTTTTTTCTTGCACGTTGCTCAATGGAAGTAACCTGTCACAACAATTCAGATGTATAAGCTGATAGGAAGATCCACCTTTTCTCTTAGCTACGCTAAACATGAAAGAAATTTGAAAATTTTTATGAGTATTAGTGCTCTAAACTTTTATTTTATTTTTTTCAAAGAATTTTATTTATTTTATTTATTTATTTTTTTTCTTGTTTCAGAATCTTTGTTTATTCACTCATTTTTATGGCCGGCTCAGCCCGCCCCGAGGGCAGGGCTGGCGCAGCATGTGGTGCCAGGGATCGAACCGCGGTCCCTGAAGCCACCCAAGCCTTCCCAAGCAGGCGCTTTAGGCCACTGAGCCATCCCGCCAGGCCCCTAAACTTTTATTTTGAAGAGTAATTTTGTATGAGAAATTTGTGTAGAAATATTATCTAAGTTTAAAAAAGCACATAGTTTTCTCATTTCATGGTAAATGGTGATAATTACAACCTATATTGACAAAGCACTTAGGAATGTTCAATAATTTTAAGAACACAAAGGAGTCATGACAGTAAGAAGTTTGTGAACTTTTAAAGGAAAAGAAGCTAGACTCAGAATGATTTGAATTCCAAAGATTTAGTCTTGAGTATTCTTTTGATTGCCTCAGGTTTCTTTTTCCAGTTGTAGGGCTATGTCACTATATGTGTATGACATTTACCAAATAAGCAAATAATTTATGTGTATGTTTTTAGAGAAGGTTTTTGTTTTTTAATATTGGTGCTTACCTGTAGGATTATCACTCAGAAGTTGAGATATGGTTGATAGTCATTCCAGCCTCTTCATAATTCATAGCGTTCTTTTATTTGAGATATGTATACAGTTTTTTGAGCCCATGGTGAGCTACTTTGAGGCTGTAACAGAGATCCCTATGTAGAAAATAAACTGCCATTTGCTCTGAAATCCATATACTGGCCTAACCTGTTGTGCTGTTTCATGGCTTTTTTCTATTACTGTCAGTCTACAGTTTAAAAATGTGTTTGGGATTTAGTTATTTGCACTTATGTACTATGAAGTACCAGTGAATCCTGTTAGGGGCATTTCAGCCTTGAGAGCTATTAAATTTTTTAGATAAGGAACGATGTTTTAACTCCTAGAAATCTAACCAAATGTGTATTGTCATTGCAGTCCAACAGTGGTAGGGGGTGCTTCTGTGACCTTCATCATAGAAATAGGCTTGTGAAAATGATACAGCAAAAGAGGCATTCTGGAGTTAAGCTCAAAAGGCACAGCTAACTTGGGTGTCCAGTGTAAGTGGAGGATGGTAAATAACACCCTTAAATCTAGTAAATATGAAACTTTGGACCAACTAGCAATACTTCAGGGGGAAAAACAGATGAGATGTTCTGGAGATTTCTTTTAATGATATATTTTCTAATGATATGTAAGAAATTATGCTTTATTGTGCTTATATTTGCTTATTGTTTCAGTTCTCTCTTATGGCTGGGACAGAAATAGCCAACATCCAAAATTAAGGCAGGAAAGATTTATTTATTTCATGATTTGTTGAGGTTTCAGTCTGTTACTTAGCTGGCTCCAAGGCAGAGTGGTACATGGCAGAGGACAGAAGTTCATGGTGGCAGAAAACGGCAAAATAGCAAGAGCAAAAAGGGCAGAGCATTGTTAGAAAGCTAGCCTCTTTTCCTCCTTTATATTAACATCCATGCTATGTGTCCAAGATGGGTGTATACTCAACCCATAATCCTAGCAGTGAATTTTGCGTCAGTCACAAAGTAGAAGCCTATTCCTTGACTGCTTGAGGCTTTGTGGGGACATTAAAACACAGATGTATTTGTATGAACTGAATTCAAATAACAGAATGGCAAGTCAGTTGGGAAGAGTGAACTTAATACCAGCTTTTTGAAGGAAAAAAAAAAATGTTGAACACCAGAGGCAGTCATGTCCAGGAGGAATAATGGAGGCCAGGAGAGTATTGAGACTTGCAGGCTGTGAGGAGGCCCTAAAAAAAAAAAATCTGTATTACAGCATTCCAATGTGGCTCTTACACCAGAGGTGAGGGCTGACAATCAGATGGCACAGTTCCATCAAACTATTCGAAGGGCCAAGATATAAAAAATTCTAAGGGCAGGCGCGATAGCTCAGTAGATTAAGCTCTGCTTAGGAAAGTACAGGTACCAGAGTTTCATCCCTGGCACCATATGCAGTGCTGTCCCCACCCCTGGGTCCACTGAGCACCTTGGAGTGGGCGTGGTGGTGTATGCCTGTGGCAGCACTGGGGAGGCTGAAAACAGGAGGGATCACTATGGGTCTGAGCTGCATTGTAGTGAAACTCTGTACTAAATACATTAAAAAAAAAAAAAAAAAAAAAAAAAAGCTTTTTGGTAGCTCATCATCTTGTGCTCTCTGGCAGGAAATACATTTAAGATTGGTGTCCAGTATAGGAAGCCCATTATGAAGAGTGAGGAAATTTGGGGATATGGAAGTGGACAGTGTTGGAGAACTGAAATTTGATGTGAAACTGAACTCCTTGTCTTATCGTGCCCAGTGTCAATATTGCTACCTCAAAT
>PVJA010011743.1:0-52500 GCA_004027025.1 Myocastor coypus | reverse complement strand
GTGAGTCTTTTTTTCTCCTTATTTTCACCAGCATTTACCATTTTTTGTTTATTTGTTTTTGATAACAATTACTGTACTGTGAGGTGGTATTTCACTGTAGTTTCAATTTGTGTTCCCTAGTTGGGAATTGATGCTGAGATATTTTCATGTATTTATTGGCTGTTTGTGTTTCTGCCTTTGTGAATTTCTTTTAAAAGGTCTGTTGGCCCATTCTTCTAACTCTAACACTTGTGGTGCTGAAGCCAAAGTGTGCTCATTCTTTTAAACTATGCTACTTGTTTACAATTCTCATTCTCTTGAGTTGTACTCCCATCAATCAAGATACTTAATATGGGATGTGATACAGGCTTTTTATTGTCCTAACTTTTTTTTGAACTTGTACTACTATGAAAATCCCTAGTTTCTATTTTTGCTTCGAGAAAGTATTTGAAGGAAGGAAGATGTTGAAGCTGAGTGGATAGTTGGGTCTCTGTGGGAGGAGCTGGCGGTGGACCAGAGGAATGTCTGAAGAGTTTATCCTTCAGCGCTTCTTTCCTAGCTTTGTTCAAGTATTTGTCTGTCCCAACACCCTGAGAGAGAGCAAAGCAGAGCAACCTCTAGGGCACAGTATGATCTGCTCACATTCTGAAGCATATTATATCCCTCATCAGTAGCCAAGCACAACTCTCAGCTTAGCCTGTTTCTTTCTTGATGATAACATTCTGTTGGCTTGAAGCTACTGCGTGCCAGAGCATAGGAATACTTTCACAGACAGTATTACAAGCTACCACAGGTTCCAGAGAAGGAGTGATCTACCTGCTTAGGCGGTGGAGAGGACAACCTGTGGCAGAAAGATAGTCAGGGCTGAAGCTGAGGCAGCTGGGCAGTTGCCTCGTGAGCCAGAAGCAATTCCGTGGTGTTGGCCTCAGATGCTTTGCTGTACTTTGTGACCAACCAAGAGTGAGGTCAACACAAGTGACAACAGCCCAGGCTGCGAGGAATGCGAAACGCAGCTGACACTAACACCACTAGAGGAAGAAGACTGGCATAAAAATGACATGCAAACATTGTACTATGAATCAAAAAGTAAACTATAGAAAATGACCAAATGTGTGTTGCACAAAGGCAGGTAAAGAGAGAAAAGTGTCCCGCTGAAATCCGCATTTCTTCATAAGAGACTGTGGTTAGTAAGTATGATTGAATGGAAGCAGTGAGAACTTCACTTCCACATTTTCTGTAATGAAAAGCAAACTGTAAACGAAGCCATTTGTCCAAGAACAGGCAGGGGCTGTTTTCTTTATGACTGTTCGAACAAGTTCAGTTCTCGAAATTACCTAGAGATGAGTTATTTCTCTAGCACGGTGAAGATCTGGCTTGAGAAATATGCAGACTAAAAACTGTTCTATACAAATCTATCAGTCTCATTTTTGGTTTTGGCTTTTAGAGGGTGTTTTTCAGAAGGGGCGATCTATGGAACACAGAAGAAATTGGGTAAAGGAGGGCATGAAATCCTTAACACTCCAGCCCCTGAAGGTTAAGTGCTTGCCTGGTAAGCACAAGGTCCTGAGTTTAATGGTACTGCAAAAAATAAATAAATAAATAAATAAATAAAATAAAAGTAAATAAATAAACAAAATAAAACATACACCAATGAAGGAGTCAGAAAATGACTATTACTAAAAGATGTTTTCTAATAACCTAACTTAAATTCATATTCCTCAAATACTTTCCCTGCCTCCTTCCAAGTCTGTTCTTCAGGGATAACTAGCTATATCTAAACTTTTATTAAGACACTGCATTTTTCTGGATTAAAAAGGAAATCACTGGAGAATTTTGAGCTGAAGAATGAACTAATCTGGTTTATGTTTCTTTTATTTACTCATTTTTATTTTGAAAGAACAAAATAGTGATAGAAAAAACAGCACTAGGAGAGATACAAGATTTCAGTAAACAAAGTAGTAGGAATTCAACAACTGTTGCGGTATTACATGATGCTATCTTTGAAACAGTTGTTCAGATTACCAGATATAAATGTGTAAGACTTGATTAAAGAAAAAAAAAACAAAGAAGTTAGAAGAAATTTCAAAGAGGAAAAACCAAAAATTAAGCATTCATGACTCCCTTCAAAAGGTCAACAGAAATCAACAATTGTCCAAGCTATTCTGTATGTATGCCTATACATAACTTTTTCTCTTCTTTCATTTGTCCTTTTCCTCATCCCAGTTTTTCCTTCCAGTTTCCTTCCTTTTCACAGTATCTGTTGTACCTTTTAGATTTTCATTACACTTTCAGATGCTCACACTAGTGAGATAATACGATGTTTGCACATGTGGGGCTGATCTATTTCACTTACCAACATACTCTGTAGCTGCATTCATTTATCTTCAAATCATTGAATTTATCTTTCTATAGCTGAAAAATAATCTACTGTGTAAAGATGCCACATGCTCTTTATCCATTCCTCAGTTGATGGGCATCAGAGTTGTTTCCAAGATTTAGCTATGCCAAATTGTGCCGCTGTAAATACAGGTGCACATAGATTGCGTGTATGATTTCAGTTCTTTTGGAAAAATACATAGGAGTGGAAAGGCTGACTTGGAAAGGACTTCCAATTGTAGATTTTAGAGGAAGCCAACTTTCCATAATGGTTTCACCAGCGTGCACTACTACCAACAGTGGAGAAGGGTTCCTCTTTGCCCACAGCCTCTCCAGCACTTCTTATTGCTTGACATCTCAATGATAGCCATTATTTGTGGTGTAAGATGGCATTTCAACATAGATTTGATTTGCATCTCTTGAATGCCCATTGATGTTGGACATCTTTCCATATATTTATTTGCCATTTGTATCTCTTCATTTGTCAGGTGTATACTCATCTTAGTTGCCCATTTTTGGACTGGGTCTTCGAATGTTATTGGCCTTTTTAAAAGATTCTTTACATGTTCTACATAGGAGTCCTTTGTGTGAAAGACATTCTGCTATAATTGTTTCCCACATGGTGGATATGCTTCTTAGTCTGTCAGTGATTTCCTTTGATATGTACAAAACATTTAAAAAGTTGAGATCACAATTGATTTTTTGAAGTATTTATCATGCATTTTGATATTTATTCATGAAATCTTTACCTACCCTTATGTGCTTATGGTAAGGTTTCTACCTACTTTCTCTTTCAGAATATTTAATGTTTCAATGTCAATATCAAATATTTTGACTGTAGTGTTGTTCCTGGGCCTATTTTAAGCCTTCAGTACATGGAAAGCCAATATCTGCTGTGCTATTTATTAAATAGGTTAATTTTCTTCCAGTGAACATGTTTGGCCCTTTTGTCCAAGATAAGTTGGATGACTGTGATTGTATTTGAGGCTACATATTCTAATCTGTTCCATTGATCCTCAGGTCTGCTTTTTGTTGTTGTTGTTTGTTTGTTTATTTGTTTTGTTTTGTTTACTTAATACCATGTTGATTTTAATCACAGTAGCTTTGCAGTATAACTTTAAGTCAGAGTTTGTGAGGCCTCCTGCCTGTCCTTAACTACTCAGAATTATTTTTGCTACTCCAGGTCTCTTCTGATTCCAAATGAATTTAGGAAAGATTTTTCTAGATCTGTGAGGTATACTTCTGGTATTTTAACTAGAATTTCATTGAACTGTAACACTTTTGGGAATGTGGTCATTTTCAAAGTTTTGGTTCTTCCTATCCAGGAGCAATGAATATATTTTAATTTTCTCAAATCCCCTTTGATCACTGTTTTCAGTGTGCTATAATTTTAATTGTATAAACCTTTTACTTCTTTTTTGAAACTGATTCTTAAGTATTTCATTTTGGGGGGATATTATTCTGAAAGGCATAGTTGCCATAATTTTTCTGTAAGTTTGTTCATTGTTTATGTATAGAAATGCTCTTGATTTTTGAGTGTTGGCATTATATTCTGCTACAGTACTAAATTTGATTGTTAAATCTATAAATCTTTTAGTGGGGTTTTTTGAATCTTCTATATACACGATCATGTCATCCATCTTCAAATAGTGATAATTTCACTTCTTTCTTTCCAATGCTTATTCCTTTTAATTCTTTCTCTTGTGTAATTGTTTTGGCTAATGTTTCAAGAACTATATTGAATAAGAATGGTGACAGTGGACAACCTTGTCTTATTTCTGATTTTAAATGGAAGGTTATCAGTTTTATTTAGTATGAGATTAGCTGTTAGTTTGTCATAGATGGCTTTTATCAGATTGAAGTAAAGATCATCTATTCCAATTTTCTATAGTGTTTTTATCATGAATAAGTGTTGGACTTTGTCAAAAGTTTTTTGAAATTTATTGAGATGATCACATGATTTTTGTCATTAGCTCTGTTGACATGATGTAATACATTTATCAATTTGCATATATTGATCCATTCCTTCATTCCTGTGATGAATCCCACTTGGTTGTGATGTATAATGTTCTTGACGATTTGCTGCATTATGTTTTCTAGCATTTCTTTAACTTTTTATTTTTTTTCCCTTTGCTAAAATTATTTTTACAATAGACAATACATTGTGTAATGTTGTCCTTGCCGAAGTTGTCAGAGTACAAGATGTAGGCATGATTTCTTGTCTGAATACATTAGTACAGATCTTTCTTTTCATTGAACAAAGAGAAAGTAGTTCAATAGTCCATAACAGTAGTGGATTATCAGCTCATCTGGCACATATAATCTATGCATTCCTTGAGTATATTGAACAATTCTGTCATGATTGCCATCATTTTCTTTTTCATCTGTGTGATTACTTCTGGTGTGATTTTCTCCATAGCCTGATGGAGTTGTTTGTTTACATTAATTGCTATTATTTCCTACATTTTAGGTGTGTGATTTCCAAGTTACTCTATGACCCTGTCTCCTGGACTTGTTTGGGTGGGCTAGAGGTCTGAGGTTGCATTCTGTTCCTTCATTTTTTCGCTGTTTGTGGTTATGGTATATGTGTGGCGTGCAGGTCAGCAAGCCCCTCTAGAAGGTGGGCAGGGAGGGCAGGCTCACCAAATTTTCTGCTGTGTCTAGTTCTATGTAGTTTCCACCTCATTAAGGAGAAGGGCCCTTTTTGCAGTTCAGGAAGGAGCCAATGTTGGTGAGTGCAGTTTGAAGCTGTGCTAGGTTTTCTCAGTGGTGGCTTAGGGCCTAATGGTGTTCCCCAAGGCTCCTGCAGGTCCCTGTGGTAATCACATCTGTCTGATGGTCTTCAAGGCCAGGACAAGTGGCCAGGTACAGTCTATCTCAGGCAGGGAGGCAGGTCTCCCCAGGTAGTCTTCTGGAGAGGAGGGGTGGCCAGCTCTGGTTTATGTTGTCAAACGGTCATTGTGAGTCTGTGGCTATACCATATGAACACTCTCTACCCTGTTAAAAGGTTGCTATAACTGCTTTCCTCAGTATAGAGTGTATAAAAACAGGATAGAGACAGATAAGTTTGTAATTATTTTGTAATATATGATAGACATCATAGTGTTTAAACCAAATGAGAATACAGGTGAGATTAAGAAAAGAATTTGAGCAAAGACCATTTGTAATACATGAATGATATACGGAAGGAACAGATGATTTTAAATTTTCTGGTGTGAACATCTGGAAGACAGAATTGCCAATTACTTCTTTAAGAATGACAGTAGATATTCTAAAGATGATCTATTTTACAATTTTTAGATTGAAGGATAAATATATTAAAAGATAAATATGAGGAACTCACTTATACTAGAGTTATCTAGAACATAAAATAGGGTTTGTCTAGGAATACAATTTTTATATCCATCAGAATATGCATGAAATTTGATGCCATGAGATAAAATGAGGTTTCAAAGGAAATGAATATAGACAGAAAATGTTATCATAATGTTATAGCTTTACTAAATTCAGTATATGTGCTACTGAAGTGAATATATTTTGGCAGATTTAAAGATGAATAAAAATTAGACAATCATAGAAATGGTGGCCAGGGAGAGACACAGAGGACAGGATCTCCTGTTGTCCCAGAAGTAAAATAAATAAAACTTTTCAAGCTGGAAGAAATTAACAAGTGGGGTAAATTCAGCTGATGGATTACAAAAGGATATCCAGCATAAAGCACAACGGAGGCTAGTGGCAAATGAGAAACAAAGTTGCCGCTCAATCTAGGAATGGACGCACAGTTGCATAATTACGAATAGCTTAAATGGATGTGGCTCTATTGAATTATGTTTCATTCATTGTTGAAATTAGAGATGATGTGAGTTCATTTCCGGGGACCAATGTAATCAAAGGTGGAGAGGACAAAAGAGCATGGTACAGCCTCAAAACAGAGAGGAAGGGGACGTGTCTGGCCTGCCCGCCTCTTTCTTCTTCACTCTTTGTCCACTCCCTCAAGATTCCTGTCAGGAGCCACATCAGAGCTGACAACAATGAGCCAGCCCATCAGCCTCTACGTGGGACAGCCCATCCTTCATTAGCAACACCCTTTGCAGTCCGTGGACTTACAGTGGGCCTTGCCTAACATCAAGGGTCACCACCATATCCACCTGAAGAAATCTGCTCCTTTCACAATAATATCTTTGAAATATAGTATAGTAGCATTTCAATTTCCCTAATCATTTTCTATCTGTAGTGGGAAAGTTTCTAGCTTCAAAATCTTCATAGTTTAAAGCTATGCTCACACTACTTATAAGTGAAATTTGGACTCCTACACATAGATGGAATTTTCCAGAAGGCATCTCTAAGGAAACCCATTTTCTTCAATGTCTAGACTGGCAGGTTAGCCCAAACAAGGCCATTGAGTCCATTTTCCACTCTGCTTCCTTTTGGTTTTACTTTACCTCTCTCAATAGAAGAGATTGCAGAAAGGTTATCCCTGCGGAGAAGCATTGTGGGCAGGTGGTAGCGAGGGTACCACTGGGAAGGCCCTGCTGTGAACAGCTAAGCCCCTGCAAAGCACGCCTTGGCCATGGGAGGTCATGGACACTCTGCAGAGCCATGGCTCAGGGAGTTCTGCAGAGGGAGCATTTGAACTAAGTACAGCAATTTGTGTATTGCTTTTATGGCCTCCTGGCATGAGTTCCAAATAAATGGTGTGGAAATAGTTACAAAATTCATTTTATTACTCAGTATTTTAAGATATGTACAAATGATATTTTCAGGGGAAAGAAACCTTCATGCTGTGAGATTGAAAATGTGAATTTGACAGACTCAGGTTTGAAATTAAGACACTTACAGTGTTAATGGATCAGAAAAACAGATGATGTGGCCAGGGAATTTATTTTCTTTTTGGCAACTCAGTTCACCTGAAATAGACATTCTCATTTTCTTGTTATTGATGGGAATGCAAATGTTAATGTTGGAAATGATAATACAACCAGGCTTTTATTTTTTAAAATCAACCTTTATAAAAAATACACTAGAAGAAGAAAGAAAATTTAATCATCTAGAATTAGTGGGACACTCTTCTTACAGTAAAATTTTTATTCAACTCATGGAACATTTGAGCTTTACAGATTGTTAGTGCTTTTTAAGTTATTACTTTATGTTATTTTAAATAATTGTCAAAATGATTCATTGCTATCATCTCACTTGGGAAGGAACCAAACAGAACGGAAGTATTTAAGCTCAAACTTACAAGTACACACGTTTCCCTCACGTAGTTCAAATCTCTTCCCTTTCCCGAGGTGGCCATTGTTAAATTGCTAACACTTCATGGGTGTTTCTCAGTCTTTCCTCATAACTGTGAAAAGATTTTTTTATTACTTTTAATAAGAAATAGCAATACAGTAGTTTCAAAACATGTTAGTAGTACATTCATAATAATTGACATATTGCATATTGTTGTCCTCATAGTAGTTATACAGAGCACAGGGCGTAGACATGATAAATTTTCTAATTGATATTGGTAAAGAAAGGAAAAAAGAAAAGAAATTTCTTCTCTGAATTGACAGAATATAATTATATACACAGCCCAATGTTCTATAATTGCATTGGGTTACCAGTGAAACTGGCAATGTTGGAGGCTGTTGATTTAAGCCTCTTACAGCTCATCATACGTAATCTAGCTCTGTGCTTTATGCCTGGTGGTTAAGCTTTTCAGCTGGGTGATCAAGGGCAAGTTAAAGCAAGAACTGTATAACAAAACATTCACCTTTTGTATCTTTCAAGGTCAAATTCCCTTAGGATTAACTTTGAAACCATGTATAGTGCTTTGTAGAACTGTTGTCAGAGTCAGCCTTTGGGATGAGGCACAGCCATTGCTTGACCAGTTTGCTTTCTGTGAAAGCCTGAGAGAATGTTTTTTCTTTAGGTGACTCTCCTTAGACACACTATACTTCATTTATCCCTTTCCTCTGTACTGTGAAAGGATTTAATTGGAAATTTATACATATAAAACCTAAGCAGAGGATTGCTACGAGGTAAAAACAAAAGTCTCTTGGTAGAGAAATGAATAGAAAAGAACCTTAAATCTATTCCCACATTATATTGGGATTAAAAATGTTAGAGAGTGAGATGTAGAATTTTATCATAATGCTCCATATTATATGATTATATAAATTATAAGACAATGGAAGTTGTCCTTCAGTTCTCTCCAAGTCTTTATTGGTACCATAGAGCTATATCAATACAGATGATTCAAGTTACGTTTGAACTTGATTGGCCAGAAATTTTCTTGGTCTTCATTAGGAAATGCTAGCACATTAATAGGCTAATGAATTCTTCTCAGTGCCATTGGCAGGAAATTCGTTTTTAAAAAACTGTTATTGCACATTTTACAGGCCTTGGTGAGGGCTGTCTCTGGTGTTTTCCTGTGTAAATAAACCAGAAGATTAAATAAGAAGGTTGAAAGTGGCAGTAGTTCAACAGTCTTGCTCTGCCTTAACAGTATCTGCTGGGAGAGATTAACAACATAACAAGTGCTATTTTTGGTGAGGGAGCAAAAGGCACGGAACGTATCAGTACAAATGCACACATGAGGGTTGAGCCTGAATCATTTAAGGAAATGAGAAATAACATTTCAAAATTAATTTCCATCAGTGAACCTTAAAACACAGAGATGATATCCTAATCATATATTTACTACACTTAGCTTTGTTCTCTGGTTGGTTGGTATAATAGTGCTTTTATTTCTGTCCTTTTCTTACAAAGACAAAAATGAGAAAAGAAAGCTCAGAGGACCGATGAAAAGAATTGGGTCTGTTCGTTCTGGAGAAAAGTACCTGGAGGGCAAGGTGTAGTGCTCTTCACACAAGGGGAGACTTCACAGAGATGAGGCTCCAGCTCTTGGGTGTCATGTGTACTCACACAACCGCTCCTCTCCAGAGCAGTACCATTTATAATTAACTAAGGTGAAGGGAGCCACTTTGAAATTCTTGCTTGGAGATATGCCCTGAAACCCTTCACTGTCAGAAGTGTTAACGGAATAAGAGGGAACACATTTTCATCTCAGTGTGTAATTCTGCTTATAGGCCCTAGCTATAAAATTCACTTGAGTAAGAAAAGAAAGTACTGCAGTTGTTGGAGAAGTTGTTCAAAGACATAAAAAACTGGACAGGGGCCTGGCGGGATGGCTCAGTGGTCTAAAGCGCCTGCTTGGGAAAGCTTGGGCAGCTTCAGGGACTGTGGTTCGATCCCCGGCACCTCATGCAGCGCCAGCCCTGCCCTCGGGGCGGGCTGAGCTGGCCATAAAAATGAGTGGATAAACAAAGGTTCTGAAACAAGAAAAAATAAAATAAAATAAAAAATTCTTTAAAAAAAACTGGACAGTTGCTTCCCACTGGACGCACTGATGATAAAATGGATCTTGAAGACCTATCATACCAATCACTTGATATAAATTTTACCATAACTAAAAAAGCAAAATTAATACTCCATTGTGAGAAGAGATTAATGTAGTATGTAGTGTACCAAGAGCTACTGAGAGTCTTCTCAGTGTCTGTTCCACTAGGAAGAACTGAAATGCTTCCCCTGGACATGGTTTGCGGGTAGACCAGAACTTCTACTTGGGACTGGACTAGAGCGTCTAGGTGTCCCATACTGGGCCTGAAAGGAGCTGTAAGCCCTCTGCCTCAGAGCCTTTGAAGTCAATAGGTTTGTTCACTGGGTTTGGGAGCTCTGTGATGAAAGTCAAACAACAGCATCATGCGCCCAGAAGAGCAAAGGAGCTGGTAGCCATTTCCAATTCACAGAGGAGCAAATAGATCTCGACAATGAATTAGAACAGGTCCGGGCTGCAAGCTTTTTCATATGATTCATAGGACTGTTTTAGAAGACTTTGAAGTGTATTTGGCATTTTCTCAATTGGTAACGCAAAGAATCCACCGCACAGTAGCACGTCTCCCTTTCACCGTTATACTCCTGGACATCATAGCCACGTCTGCTTCAGGAAGGCAGGGTTGAGGGCAGCAGCGCTCCTCGCTACACTGCTCCTCTCCTCCCTTGGCCACGTGCGTTGAAGGCGTGAGGTGAAGGGTGCCGAAGGACAGGAGAACAGCGAGGGCTGGCAGGAGTGGGAAGAGGAGCAACGTGGCGCTCGTGTGCATGCTGCGTCACTGTGATGGATGTGCCTTCGTGTGCCACGGAGAGCACTGAGAAATGCTGAAGGACAGAATGAAGAATGGCCAACATGAAAAACAAAATTTTAAACATCTTAGAAACAAACATGTTTCTATTCTTAAGATTTGTGTTGGTTAATGATTTAATGAAAATAATGTTCTTTTAATATATAATCCACCATTTGCATTTAAAAAACACAAACTTTTAACACGTTTGCCTGCTGGAACAGATGGTAAGGCAACTGTCAGCAGTGTTTTTTTTAAGGTATAGAAAAGGAGCCAGGAAGAAGAAGGAAGCTTTTTCCCCCGTTAGATGTCTTGATTATATTTCCAAATAAAACCCTTTAATATTAGAAAAGATATCCCGGCAAGATTCCTAGAATGCAAGTGAGAAACAGCCACTTGGGCAGCACCAGAGTTGAGCTCCTTAGCCACTCGGAGAATCTCACGGAACCAACTAACGGTTTGGGCAGCGGGCTGCCTGTCGCTCTATGTAGCAAATATGAGGTTTGAAGCGTTTTGTACCGCAGAGGAATAAGTGGCATGGTATGTTTTAAGAAGAAGACGCCTCTTAATTTCTCTGGTCAGGAAGATCTGGCTCAGTTTTCTCCTGCTATGTTAGGCTATGGATACCTGTGGCAAAGTTTTCGTTTTCAAGTAATTTCCAGTGTTTTACACAGCCTAAAAGCTGATCACTTATGTCAAGCTAGTCTTTCAGGTCACTTTTATTAAAATTTTACTTTTTATTTTATGATCCGTACTATATCTTTGACTTACAATCTACTTTTAAGACATAGTATGATATTTTCTCCTAATATTTGAAATTTTAAAAAGTGTATTTTCATTTTCCATTGACTTTATGTTAGTTCTTCCTTGTCTTTTAAACACAAACACACATATATGTATATATATGAAAAATGTTTATATAACCTGACATAAGATTGATACTGTTCTGTAGAAATCTTTAATGACTTTTTGAAATGGGTTAATGTAATATAATTATATTTTACATAGTTCTGCATAACTATCATATTGAGAGTTCTTTATTTTTTATCGAGGCGCATAGAGCAACTTGTCTTCTGGATTATGGAAGTTGTTATTTTCTATATGCTATGTCTGGAGATATTAGAATATTTTGAGTTTGTATAATTGGGAAATACTTTTAGTTTTCAAAGGTATGTGTGCTAAGTATCAAATTCAATAAGGACAATGTTTTTTTTCTTTCAGTCCTTTGAATTAATTAGTGTAGTTTCTTACCCACTTGCTCTTTTTTTTTCCATAAGGTAGAATAAGATGCTGTTTAATTTTGTTCCTCCATATATATATCTATATATATATATACAGATATAGATATATAGATAGATATACATATACATACATATATTATGCTTTAATGATGTTTTCTTTATAATTAACTTTAGACAATTTCATTTCTGTGTACATTGGTATGATTTTATTCATATTTTTTGTGCAAAAGGTTTATTTTTCTTGGAAATATGGTGCTATAATTTCAACTAAATTTAGAAATTTTATGTCTTTAAATATATATTGCCTACCCCTTTCTACTTTGAGAATTCTAATTATATGGATATAACCTTCTTGGTTGTGGCACAGAATGAGCTATTATACCACTGATCTTTAAATTCTTTCATTTTTATTTTGGGTAACTTTCATTGTTACAGTCATTTAAGTTTGTAAATAATTAATTTACAATACACAATCTCTTATTGATTTCATACTAGGAATTCATTTCAGGAATATTTCTCTGTAATTCACTTTGCCCACATGTTATGTCTTTCACATTTCAGTATTTGTCTACAAATTTTAACATGCTTAATAATTATTGATTTTCAATAAAGCTAATAAAAAAACAAAATAAATAAAATAAAATTGAGTGCCTTTGAAGACAGAAACCAAGTTTCTCAGTCCTATTGTTGGAGATAAAACAAGATATAGGGGGCGCTCTAGAGTCCTGGGCTGCAAGAAGACTGCTGGGTTACCAGGAAAGTCATGCGTGGAAGTGTGAGCTGAGTTGTGCTTTGTCCACAATGTTACTAGTGTTGCTTATTTTTCTTTTAACTTCCAATAAAGCATACGTAATGTACACTGGCTCTCATTTGATGAGGAAAAATAGAGAAGACTTGGGAGTGCTCCATAGTTTGAGAAAAAGAGAAAAAGAAATATTGTTAATTGGTTTCATGGCTGTTGGAATGAGAAACAGAGCTAGAGATTGCCTGGGACAGGAAATGCATCTAAAAGTTCAGCAGTAACTTGTGGAAGGCTTGTTTTTTGAGTTGACCAATTTGTTTGATCCTAAAAAAGTTTATGCTACATCCTGTTACTTTAAGATCATAACATTAAGTGAAATAAGTCAGATATACAAGCTTAAATATCACAAATACATAATTCAAAGAAAAGATGAGCAGTTGGAGACAGAGCTAGATATTTCATCCATGGGAAAAGGATCTACAGATGGAGAGAGGTGGGTTAGATGAGAGAGAAAGAGGAATAAAAAGAATTAAAAGATGTTAGGCATAGATACCTATTCCCTCAGGTGAATTATGTTGTGCCAAAATGCACTAATACAACATTTCAAGCGGGCCTAGGTAGCAGGCCCATCACCTGAGTTGAACATAGGGGTAGAAGAAATGCATTTTTGAATAAGCCCTTTATAATAAAATCTAAGTTTTGCAATTAAAGCCCAATTTTGTTTAAGTTGTTGCAATTTACAGCCAGGAGAGACCAACATGTGCTAAAGCAGTGAAGCAGAGTTTTGCCCTGGTTTTGGAGGAGGAAGTAGGAGAGATAGAGAACCTTAAGGAAAGTAAGGTAGAGGCGAACACACACTTTCCCCGTGTTGTTCTACAGAAACCAGTTTAGTAGCCATCAGCCAGGAGTCCTTCCAGAAAAGGTGGTGACCTCAGCCTGGGAGCTGCAGAATTCTTCACACTAGGACGGGGCTCCTTGGCCTTCATCCACTAGCTTCTAAACCTTGTCCCGGAAACTTACATGAGATTACTCATTAGCCGGGTGTGGTGGTGCACGCCTGTAATCCCAGCACTCGGGAGGCTGAGGCAGGAGGATTGCTGCGAGTTCGAGACCAGCCTGGGCTACAAAAGTGAGCTCAAGTCCAGCCTGAACTGCATAGTGAGACCCTGTCTCAAAAAGACAATAAATATTTAAATAAATAAATAAATAAATAAATAAATAAATAAATGAGATTACTCATTAAATAAATATTGGTTAGACCAAAAACAAAACAGGCAAAAAAAAGACCATGTTGATGATTATTACAATAGGAGAGAGACCAAACTCTGGAAAAATTTTAAGCACAGAGTGATCTAATGAGAAACTATTTGGCGACACTGGGGTGAGGCTGGCCAGTGCCATCAGGGCTTCTAGGTCTGCTCACTGGCATTTGTCAAATTAGCTTCTCCATGCCCCAACAGACTGGGAGATAAGACAACTTTCCTTCCTTCCTTCCTTCCTTTCTTTCTTTCTTTCTTTCTTTCTTTCTTTCTTTCTTTCTTTCTTTCTTTCTTTCTAGTTAATAAGTGTATAATCACTTTCATGAGCATAATTTTCAGAGCAATGCTTGAAAAACTCTGACTTCGATCACAAATTATAAATAAGCCTGGTTTCAGCAACCCACAGTGTCATTTGATAATATCTGTTTCTTAGCACATATGTCTTCCGTCTTCTTTCTTAGCCCTTTAAAACATTGATTTCTCGTTAGTTACTTCTGAACGAAGTCACACCCTGGTTATGGTGTCAGGAATTCCTGGGTTGTAAAAATGACAGCAAATTGAGAAAAGATTCACCCCTCAGTGAATAGAGAAACACTACGCAAGCAATCACAAGTTTTCTAAAATAAATTCCTTTTTCTAATGAAAGGGAGATTAGGGGCACGGAATCAGAAAGCAGCACTTGAAAGGAATATTAAAGCCACCAGACTGAAATCGCCAGGGAGATGCCCCTTCCTCTAGCCCATAACCTTCAACTTGTTTTGATACGCTGTGCTCCTCCTTCTCTGTATCTGTTTTTCCTGCCATCCCAGAACTTAGTGTGTTTTGAGTCATTACTGGTAAAGAGAAAGTGACTTTTGCCCCTGAGCTAGAGCTTTGACAAATGAAGGGACAGCGGCCAGCATCTCCATGGAGATGCAGCCACTGCAGGTCCATAGCTGCCCTCTTCTGAAGCCACTGGGAGGCAGATGAGGAGGCTCAGCCAGTGCTGGGGTTGACAGTCAGGATTCCAGGTTAAATGGCACAATGTTATCTTCTCACCAATCGTAGGTGTGCAGCCTGACTTGCGTAACTCAAAAGACAAAGCTGTAATCGTATGTGAAGACACAAACACAAGTCAGATATACCATCTGGCGCCTTTCTTGGAAATGCTTACTGTGTGGAACAAACAAATATGAAGTCTGCTTGGTCTTTGCAGAAAAAAGAGCCTAGCTCTGCTACTTATGAGTTTAGGGTCTGATTTCAACTGTGGGCAGAAGAGCAGATGTGGTGGGCCAGGGCAGAGGTGGGCAATGCAGGGGCACTGCCTGGGGTCAGGGCAGGTGAGCGGGAAGGTGACGCTTTTTAAAAATAATTTTACCAGAGTTCTTGAGTTTGTAATGTGAGAAAAATTTCACTGCAAGGATTTAAAAAAAACTTTTAATGTAAAAATGCTTATCTATATCACATTTATGTGCAGTGCACACACACACACATACTTAGATATGGACGTAGGACACCCATTATGCAATCGTTAGGATAATTTTGTAGAGAGGGGAGTAAAATTTTACTTTTAGTAATTTTCAAATATAGGTATGATATCATAATCACTATGATGTATGGTAGACATCTTGAATTTCTTTATCAGAATAACTGAAGCTTTACTTCCTGTGGGCAATATTTTCTCTGTTGCCCGTGTCTCCAGCCCTGGTAGCTGCCATTTTATTCCTTTTGTCTACTGGTTCAGCTTTGTAAGATTCCACACATAAGGGCGATCATTTTGTGGACTTTAAACAGTTGAATACATTAAAAGTGAAGACCTAAGTCAAATAAAATCATAAACCTGGCTATGATTGAACTTTAATTTTTCCAACTACAGAATTAGTCTCAAATGCATTTTCTTCATAGAATTGGAATCATGATGTTTGATAAGAAATTCAAATTAACAAAACTGAATGACACCCCCCCCCCCATTTCCTCAACAGCTCCTTCTGCTTCACAGCACGTTCTGCAGTAATAGATACCACTGGCTTCTGCGCAAAAGGTCGACTGCATGCATCTGTGATTCCAGGCCGCGAGAGCCTCTCTTCGACTGTTCTGCAACGTGCAGGTCTGCGGCTCCTCAGGCTTCCTGCCCGTTGTCAGCCCGCAGACGGGCTTCGAGGCATTTGTGTAAACAC
The DNA here is from genome assembly GCA_004027025.1 of Myocastor coypus. Taxonomy (NCBI): domain Eukaryota; kingdom Metazoa; phylum Chordata; class Mammalia; order Rodentia; family Myocastoridae; genus Myocastor; species Myocastor coypus. Next base: position 36,582 of record PVJA010011743.1, on the reverse strand, counting down.
TCGGTGATCCAAGTCAAATATCAAAAACAAAAACCTCATAAAAACACAAGGCTGGGGGACCTCGTGTGGCTTTCCTCACGCTGATGTTTTCCGTGCACAGCCAGTCCACTCGTTTCCAGAAAAAAGCGGTTTTTACGGATATGCAGCCCTCGGGACACCTAGCGGCACTTTACCTGCCCTACTCTGGTACCTACAATAGCACGCGTTGCGCTGCCTTCCTAAGGAGCGCCGAGGTGTGTGACCCCGCCTCAGATCTGCGATCAGGCCATTGAAGTGTCAGCGAGACAAGCCACCTCACGCTGCTACGAATGGTGTTATTCTGCCTGAGCAGTGAGCTTTGAAAAAAAAAAATTATAGTAATAATAAACAGGTAATGTGAATTTCATGAATTTCTTTAAAGCTTGAGATCAAAACTGCAGATTTAAGTAGACCAACACTCACATTTTTTGAATGCGATGTAAAATATATTTTCTATTTCTATAATGAACATATATCCGACTCCAGACATTTTTCTGTTTCTATTCTGATTGGAAATTCAGAAACGGAACTAGATTTGGAGAGAAGGTCGAAATTAAACACGTGGATGGGAAAAAGAAAGAGAAAAACAAGAGTGAATAAATAGAATATCCCATTGCACATATGTATATATTCCAATAGCTCTCCGACACTATTAAACATTTTAGAATGAAAATTGGCATATTTTACATCCACTGAAAACTGGAGGCCCTAACGCCATAAAGAAAAGAAACATTTTGCTTTTCTAGCTACTACTCAGTTCTTTTATCCTGTGTTTTATTTACTGTGTAACCTTGAAAGCAAGCACACACACACACACACACACACATGCACACACGCACAAACACATGAACGCATGCACGCACTCACGCACGCACACATTTGGCGTCATGCTCTTTCTCCTGTCTTCCCACCATTCCTCATGTGTGACTGAGGACAGCGTGTGTCACCCCATGACATGGAGGTGGGCAGGAAGACAGCAGGGGCACTCTAGAAGTTCTGTTTGGATTTGAGCCCATCTGGGGTTTAGGGGCCTTATCTTTACGAGGCCGCTGCCGTGCTTCCTCAGGGAACTGAAAGTGCTTTTGCGGGGCATGACGGACTGCCTCAAGAGCAGCAGCTTAAGACCTCCTGGTCATTTCTTTCTTTACGGGACCCTACTGACCATGACAGAATCTATTTTACTTTCGTCTTTAGCTGGAAGAGACAAGGTAGAGAATTCCACAGGGAACACGGAAGGAAAAAGCCAAGCTGGGCACACACAGCACGCCCCTGGATCCCTCTGCTATCTGCAAAGGGCTTTAAGAGCCATCGAGCGCAGGGGCAAAGCGGCATCACAGAGCGCCACGCGGGCCTCAGCCTCATCATGATTTGGACAGCAATGCTCCCTGAAGGCCTGTCTGCTCACAGCTTGGTCCCCGGAGCTGTACCAATGCAAGGGGCGAGACCTGTTGGGAAATGGGGTCCTGTAAGAGGCCCGTGGGTCCCTGACCCTGAAGAGGACATGGAGCCTTGCTCTCTCTTTATGCTCCTGGCTCAGGGTGTCAGGCTTTCTGTGCCACGTGGGAACTCGCATCACGACCTGCCACGGTCAACAGAGGTCTGAGGAAAAGGAGCCCCTGGTCTTGGGTTGGCCTTAGACTTATGAGCTGAGGAAACCACTTCTCTATATAAAGGAGTTGTCTCCCTTATTTCACTGTAGCTATGTGAAACTGAGCAAAACAATTACATAATCTCAAGGATGCTTTTAAAAGTGGAGTTAAAATAGCCACAACTGGGACCAGGAAGATGGCTCGGCAGTCTAAACGCCTACCTGGCAAGCACAAAGACCCTGTGTGATCCTGGGTACCACATGCTGCACCAGCCCTGGAACCCCAGGCAAGCCATGCTGGCCACCAAAATCGGGCATCGTGGCACATTCTCGCAATCCCACTACCAGGCTGGAACAGGAGGATCCCTACGAGTGTGAGCTATACAGTGAGCACCAAATGCATTAAAAATAAAAATAAAAAAAATCTCCAAAGGAACAACGTCACACTGAAAAAGGGCTGAGTATCTTCAGGTCAGTCCCAGGCTGACCTCATGGTTAACATTCCTGACCCTTCGATGTCATATTTGGTAGCAGCATAGAATGCTTCTAATGAATAATAATGATGATAATGATAACATTTTATAATAAAAGTGAAATTCATTTTAATTTCCAGTGAGTATATGTGTACACTTACTTGAAGTAGTGACCGTAAGTAACACAAACTGCAACAGAGTCCACGCGAAGGACAGGTTTCTCTGCCCCTCGAAGGCAGCAGTCGCTCAGGATTGAGTCTCACAGGGCCTGGCTGCGGGCAGAACTCTCTGTGCTGCAGCCTAGACCCAGTCTCTGTCACATCTCACCAGCTGGTCTGTTCAGGGTGAAGGTCAGAGTCCAGGGTAAACCCGTGGGGCAAAGGGCCTGTGCAGAAGCCAGGGTTTTCTTCTCTTTCCTTAATTTTTTTTTTTTCCTTTTTTAATGGACATAGAATGCTTAACGGCAATGGCGACAGAAACAGGGTCTCAGAGATTTTCCCCGACCTACTACAACCACCATTCCCACAGTCCCACAGGATTCATTAGATTCTGTGCAAGGCATCAGTTCCCCAAGTAGCTGTCAAAAAATTATCACAAAATTCTAGTTTCTCTGAAGTTATGCATGTAATTTTTTAAATATAGAACAATGCCACCAATCGAGGGAAACATGGCTTTGGTGGGCCCCTGGGTGGCTGGAACATGGCCTGGGTGGCTGTCTGGGTGGTCCTCTGGGTGGCCCTGCAGGTGGCCCTCTGGGTGGCCCTCTGGGTGGCCCTCTGTTCTTCATCACAGCTGTGCTTCCCTTTACCTGGGCCACAGGGCTGCCAAGCTGTTCTATAATTCTCTAACCCCCTTGAAGTCTCTGAACCATCTGCTCCAGAAAGATCCTGAATAATAAGATGCAAATGTCTCCAATACAGCTTTAGGGTCCGGTTGTGCTGCTGCCTGCCAGCCGGCTGGGATTCTCCTTGTGTCAATAGCCATAAAAAGAAGAGTAGACAGAGAAATTATCCTCGGCGTGTTCACCCACTAATACTTAAAGACATCATAAAATGGCCACTTATTCTCTGGCAGCACTCAGTAGAAAACTTATGGTGTTTTTGTGGCTTCTGACGGGTCATGCAGAGCCAGTGTCACCTGTTTCTGATGGGCCACCATGGAGCTGGTGCTCCTCGGATGGCACTCCACTTAAACCCTCACATCTTCTATTTGATGATCCATTCTCATCTGAAAAGGCAGCTAATTCCTAAGGATGGGAATATTTCACCCTTCTATAATCAGTCTAAATCATGGAGTATTATATGTAGTCATATGCTGCGATGCCCACTGTATTCCCCAGTGTTTTGGGCCATCGAAGTCTTAAGTCTCTCTGCCTGTCTCTGTTTCTGTCTCTCATTCTCTCTGTCTCTCTCTCTGCATTTCTCTCTATCCCTTCCTCCCTGCCACCCTCCCTCCCTCCCTCCCTCCCTCTCTTTCCCTCTCTCTGTCTCTGTCTCTCACCTATCTATCTATCTATCTATCTACCTATCTATCTATCATCTATCTATCCATTATAATTGTTACCACAATGTAAACACAATTTCACCACCAGCAGAAGCAGGGTGCACACAGTCCATTGGTTTCATTGGCTTCGACACAGAAATCCTGGTATCCTTTTCCTCTGGCTTCCAGGCTAGTAGAAATGGTGGAGGAGACCCAGGGAAAGAAAGCCTTTGCTGCACTGAAGGCAGCCCGTGGCATCAAGGAGGAAGCCTGACAGCAGCTCTTTCCTCCCTGCTAGAGAATATTTAATTATGTTATTGGCACACTTCTATTGCTCTAGTTTTCTTCCCTTCCAGGCCTTTGTTAGAAATTGGAAGAGAGCTATAACTAGCACTAAACTATTCTTACTATGTGCCAAGCATAGTGCTCTGGTAGCAAGTGTTTATTTTTGGTACCAGGAATCAAACTTAGGACGTCATATTCAGCAGTCACGATGGCGCTTGGACCACTGAGCTGTATCCCTGCCCCAGGGTAATAAGGCTACACAACATGCTTATGCTTTATTAATGCCTTATAAATCATGTTACCAATTGCACCAAACTGGAGCTGTTAGATCCTTATTTTTTTCCATATTTTGAGTGGATAGAAAAAAAATTGACATAAGAAAGTTTTTACATTTTATTTATTTATTTTCAAAACCTTATTTATTTTTTTTTACATTATGACCAGCTTATCCTGCCCTGGGGGTGGGGCTGGCATAGCATGTGGTGCCAGGAATCAAACCGCGGTCCCTGCTTGCCTAAGCAGGACTCTAGACTGCTGAGCTATCTTGCCGACCCTCTATTAAGTTTTATTGTGAGGACTCTCACTAAGTCGCTCCAGCTGGCCTTGGACTTAGGCTCCTCCTACCTACCACGCCCTCCTGAACAGCTCAGCGGAGAGGCACATACTGCCTCAGAGTCCCTCATCACCTTCTAGGACACAAAGAGGTCAACAGTTGTACACTGGGGATGCTTTCTGTCACTTTCTCATCTGGTAGTCAGGGAAGGTCTACCCAATTTCACCTAAGGAAATGAAAGCTCAGAATAACGTGAGCGTTGGACGACAAAGCAGACCTCAGGGTCCGAGATCCCCTTCCCATTCTAGGTGTAATTATCCCCTCTAGGAGCATAGTACTCAGCTCTCTGGTTGGGCCATCGTTATACAGGAGGATGGAGAGTCACGGACCCACTTTCCAGGCAGGATAGGCGACGCAAGTGGGACAGTTAGTCACGGACAATTGTGTGAGATGCTGCCTCAGACAGCAGTGAGGAGACGGAGCCATTTAACAGACGAGGCACGTGAGGCATTCCATGAGAAGAGCGTGGTGGCGGCATGTGTCCCCGATCCTGGACACGTCGGTGACCGCGCAGGCAGGCTGGGTGTTTCCAAGACCCCTCTGTGTCTTTGAAGGCCGCTCTGTCTTACTCATTCCTCTCCTCCGCTTTCCTGCCTGCATAGTGTTGATGCTTTGCTGGGAATGCGTCCTCTCCTCACGCACTCAGGCAGCCCCTAGTCCAGCAGGGAAAACCTTTGCTTGGAGATTTTCTTTTCCCATACATGAAACAACAGCAGCGAGAAAATGGAAACATCAGAGCAGTCGCCACAAGGTTTCCTCCGTGTAGGCTTGCGCTTCCACACGTCTCAGCTCTGAAGAGTTCTAGTTGGAGGTTGAATATTGATTCCTTTTTTTTTTTTTTTTTCTCTGTTACAGTGATTATTTTGGTACTTGGGAAGTAAGGAATAGGAAAGGGGAAAGGTGGAAGGCAAGAGTTCTGCAAACAGTAAAGTATTGTAAATAACATTTTCATTATGACTCATAAAGATGCAAGTAAAAATGCCTATGTTTTTTAGATTTCATCCTTCTATCATCAGTTTAAATCATGGAGTATTGTATGTAGTCATACGCTGTGATGCTCACTGTATTCCCCAGTGATTTTGGCATCAGAATCTTAAGTCTCTCTGCCTGTCTCTGTTTCTGTCTGTTTTTGTCTGTCTCTTTGTCTCTGCCTTTCCCTCTCTCCCTCTCTGCCTCTCTCTGTCTGTCTCTATCTCTCTTTCATCTATCTGTCTGTCTGTCTGTCTGTCTATCTATCTTATCTATCATCTATCTATCTGTTAAAATTGTTACCACAATGAAAACACAATATTCAGACAGGGAGAAATTGCAGTATTTTGCAAAATACATGATCAATAAAAGTCTTGCATAGAGAACATATAAAAGACTTTCAGTATTCAACTATGAAAAGCAAGCATAGATAGCTTGGCACAGATGATACATAGATAAAACATGATCATCTGAAAAGATGTTCAGCATAATTTGTTCTTGTGGAGATGCAAATTAGAACAGCAATGATCTACAAGCACAACCCCATTGTAATGCTAAAGTTCTAAACAACAGCTCAGGTTCACTGCAACCGGAACACTCATTGTTGAAATAACAAAGGATAGCTATACTTTGAAAGGCATCTTGGCAGTTATTTGGTTTTTCGGTGTTGGGTTTGAACTCATGACCTTGCCCTTACCAGGCAGGCACTTATGTTGCTGAGCTGTCTCTCCAGCTGTGGAGCAAGGTAGCATTAGTCCTCGAGGAAACAGAAAGGGCTTTAGGTCACTCAGCATGTGGATGAGTCAGAGGTGTCTGCTGCTAAATGAAAGAGTCAAATTTTGAAACAGCAGTCACAGAGAGCTGCATAAGTAGACACGCGGGACCCTGGTGTCCCAGGCACCCTGTGTTCCTAGTGCCTCTGCTCTTTCCTGCCTGTCCTACCATGAGTCTCTCTGCTCCACCCCAGGCTCCTGGCTGCGAAGTTCTGCTTTCACGAAGATCCTGTCTTGGAGGCGGCAGCGGCAGCCTGGACTGCGGTGTGTAACACTGTAAACTGAAACTCCACCTCAAATTGTTCAGGTCCAAAGTTTTGTCACAGGGTGAAGATCTCACTCAGCCACAGGCACAGTGACCCACAACTGCCCCTGTGTGAGTAGCCTGTGGTAGCTCCTTGGGGTGCTGGTTTCGTTTCCCTTGGACACACATCCATAGCTCCACATGCTGGGTCGTATGTTGGACCTATTTTCTGTTTTTTCAAGAGCTTCTGTTGTTTCCGAGCTGGCTGGACTGACTTACAGCGTTACCAGCAGCCCAGAGGATGTCGCTTCTCTCTACATTCTAGTGCTTTTTTTTTTTTTTTTTCATCTCCATAATAATCACATGCTGACTGGGAGGAGGTGGTGTTTCAGTGTACTTTTCATTTCTATTTTTTTAACAGATAACAGCACTGAACATTTCAAAATAAATTAATTGGCTTTTTGTATTTTTTTGAGAATATCCATTTACATAGTTTGGCAATCTGTGAAGTTAGGCTAAGCTATTGTGTTGCTTTGTTTTTTAGATATTAAGCCTCTGTCAAATGAATATTTGCCAAATATTTTCTTCCATTGTATTCGCTGTTACCTTTTTTGTGTTCTGTTCTGAATTTTTTAGGCAGGGTCTCACCATGTCATGCAGGCTGTCTGCTATTGTTTATGTCTGGTTGTTTCTCCAAAGCCTCATGCAGTCATGGGGTAGAGACTTCTAGAGTTTGAGACTTGATCTGCGATCCACTGGAATTATGTGTTTCAGTACTGATGAGATTATGGATCTCAGTACTGCTGGGAATTATAGGTGTAGCCTGAGGCAGATAGGCTAAGGCAGAGAGCCTGATATAATATAAAGAGAAACAGAGACAGACTCGCGCTGTTGCAGTCTGCTCCCGTTTGGTCTGTTGCCTCTGTCGCTATTTGTTGCTCTTCTGCCGCCATGAACTGGATGCTCTCTGCCCCGTTCCACTCAGTCTTGGGCCTCCAGGAACTGTGAGCTAAATATACCTTTCCTTCCTTCATTTTGAGTGTCAGGTATTTGTCCCAGCAATGAGTAAAAAGTAACTAAGACACTGTTCTTGGACTCACTTGTGTAGCTTAGGCTGGCCTGAAACTCAAGGTGATCTTCCTGCCTTGGCTTCCCATGTTCTGGGTTTACAGGCATGTGTTGTCATGCTAGGGTGCCGTGTCACTTTTGATCATTCAGTTTGCTGTACAAAACCCTTTCACATTTATTTATTTATTTATTTATTTATTTATTTATTTATTTATTTATTATTTTGCGTAGGGTCTCATTACATAGCTCAGACTCATAGGGATCCTCCTCTTTCCAGCCTCCCCAGCACTGGGATTTAAGGCATGTGTCATTATGCCCAGATGCTGGCCCACTCAATGCGATCAAACTATGCATCTAACTTCATAGTAATTCAAGTTGCTGTACTTTTTTCACCTCTGTGCTTCGGGGGTCCTCCAGACACCAAAATGCATTGCGCGCCACCGTGTCTTGATGCATTGCCTCGTTCCGTTCTTCCAAGAGTTTGACTTGTGTACCTTGTTTTCAGGTCTTTGGTGCATCTTCGTTACATGGTGCAGGACTGGAAGAGTCACACTTCAGGGCTCTTCTCAGCAACATCCGGGTGATCAGCACTACTTACTAAACAGGCTGTTCTTTCTCAAATGTACATTTTTCGCGTCTTTGTCAAGAGCGAGGTGGCTGGAGAGGTGCAGACCTGTTCCTGCATGCTTTATTGTGTCCTGCCAGTGAATGTGTCTCATTTGGTGCCAGAGTCATGCTAGTTTGGTTGCTGTGCCTCTGTCCTGTGTCCTGAAATAAAGTGATGCATTGGTCCCAACTCCGTTCTTTTATTCAACATGGTTTTTGTCTTTCAAGCTCTGTTGTGCTTCAGAATGAATTTTAAAATTACCCTTTTTTGATGAGGATTACATTGAAAACATAGATCATTTGATTAATACTTCCTAAGGCATAATGAAAATCTGAAAAGTTCTCAATCTAGAAAACCCAAAAGAGACAGAAGTACATTGTACTGATGCTTCAGAAAAGATCTTGAACACGAGAAATATTGTTAAGTTTTCTGGGTGCACATTGAAGTGATGCTGAGGGTTCACAGAAGCCATGAGCAAAATAAATGCACCAGAAAGCAGGAGGCAGTTCTTTACTACAGACTCCTGGGATCTGGAGCCCTGGGACCTCCAGGGGCCAGCAGTGCTCTGGGAAAGTGGTAAGAGGTGCGGTTCTCTTTTGGGGTTGTCTTTCTTGTCTTCTTTCTCTGCAAATGTGAGAGATACGGGGTGGCCTAGGCCGGCACTCCCATGAGGCAATAATGCTACCAAGACCAGGGTGAAGTGCTTGCAAAGAAGAGAAATCACAATCAATTATGAATATTAATAAGTACAAACTTTTTTTATTAACATGATAAATACATTACAGCATCATTAGCTATAGGGGAAAGAGGGTAGGTATTTGGGACATTCTTCCAACTTTTCTAAATATCCAAGATTAATCCAAAATGAAAGTTTAATGCAAGCTTTTCAAAAATAATGATAGAATGGGAAAGAATATAATACCAGCTGTTAGCCCTAACATTCAAATACATGCTAGATTGGGAAAGGCGAAAGAAACCCTTGTAAAGAAGTGCGGAGTCCAAGTGAGCTGCTGTTTGATACCAGCAGACCAGGCGAGCTGTGGAGCTATCCCGCAGGAGGGCGAGCATTTCACCCTGCTCGTGTTAACGCTACTGCCTCATGTGAATGCCCACCAAGGCCTGCCCATGTCTCTCACATTTGCAGAGAAAGAGGGCTAGTAAGACAACCCCACCACACAAGCTCTTACCGCTTTCCCAGAGCACTGCTGACCCCTGGAGGTCCCGGTGCTCCAGATCCCGAGTCTGTCACCAAGAATTGCCTCCTGCTTTCTACGGCATTTGTCTTGCTCATGGCCTCTGAAAACCCTCAGCATCACTGTGATGGGCACCCAGAAAGCTTAAACACATGAAACAAGTTTGCACTTTTGTCACTGTTCCTTCAGAGGTGACAAAAATGTAGGGAAAATGTGGAAGCTGATGTTGAATTTCATAAATTCACAACTTTAATAAAGTGTCCTTTGTTACCAGCGCTGGCACTGTCACATTTAGGGTGCATTCAATTGCAAATATCTACAAAAAGCTTCCTGAAAAATGAATAGCTGAAACGAAAGCACCTTCCCATCTCACCTGTCATGAAAATGTCTAAAGCTGCTATTAGTTGGAACCATGCAAAGAACTGTGGGGAACGCTCCCAGGTGAACCATTCAGAGTTTTTGTACCATTGCAGAGTGCATTGTTCCTAAGGCTTGGTGGTACCAAACTGGAACATTATCTAGGGATGAAAAGACAGAAACCACCCATTAGGGTCAGGCTGTGCTCAAGGAAAAGGGTCGCGAAGGTCAGCTAGCATCTGATGTTTTCTTGGGCTACTTAACAGACAACACCTTATTTGCATTACTGGGGCCCTGGACAGCTGTGAACGGGCTACATTCACTTCATGATACAATTTCATTCCAACTTTCCTCTTCTCATTTCTCAAGGACTGAGATTCACAGCAACCAGAAATTTCAAACCATGATCCGTGCAATATATTAAAAAATGGCCAGCAGTGGTGAAATATCCTTGTAACCCCAGCTTTTGGGAAGCTGAGGTAGGAGAATCACTGGGAGTTGAAGTCCTCCCTGGGCTACAAAGTGAGCTTAAGTCCAGCCTGAACTGTCTCCAAAAGATTGTTTTAAACAATGGCTTATATTTAAATGCTGCATGTCATCTTAAAATTATTTTATAGATATATATGGACTAATGATCACAAAACAATTCAGTGAAATAATCTGCATTATACTGTTTGCACAATGGATGAATAAATTAAAGCTAAAGTAGTCACATGGGACACTGGCCTTTACTTCTTGTAAAAAAATAATTCCAGCGTAGTACCCTGCACAATCACGTTCTCCTGGCACTAAGCCTCCAGGGCCTTGAGGAATACTGGAAAAACTGACAACAGTAAATTCTTGACCAAGCTGCCCAGAAGAAAACAATGTAATATTGTGGTGAAGTCTCTTATTTTCTCTCAAATCTTTACAAATGGGCACATAGTACACAGTGGTGATCTAGCACTTGGCTAAAGCAACAACGACTAGCTACCTGCCTCTCCTGAGAAAATACGGTTAAGAAGGCCATTAGCACATGGCTGACAGTATCTTTTGATACAGAAAGTCTTTTGACAAAAGGGAATTGTTATCAATGGACAATTCCTGGATGAAGAATTTATGCAAATTATACAGTCAATGTTATTATCACATTTTTAAGCTTTGTACATTTATTTTGGAGGTTTAAAATTTCACAATCTAAAAATTCACTTTAATATCTTCTTGGCCAAAGCCTCGTAATAAATTACCAATGCAGATGCATAGCTCAATGTTTAGCATTTTGCTTTTAGCATTGGAACTCCCAGAAGTGTTATCACAGAACTGATTCCCTGGACCTGAACGCCTGAACAGGATATAAATAAGATGTAGCATGAAAGCACCATCAACAAAGCCAAGCAAATCTTGTTTTGAATGCTCCTGTGTCATTTCACACTGCATCAAATAAGGACAGCAGCTTCCTGAGTGCTTTCACAAGTCATTGACTCTGTGTCCCTAAAATTTCCTAATGGCTGAAGTTTAGGAATACAAGTTTAAAAACCACCACTGCATTTATCACTTCACACATGACTAATGATTGCATTCCTTCCTTTACTGTAAAAACGATTTTTATACATGAAAAGCAAATCTAACCGAAACTCTTACTTTAAGGCTAAAACTCTGGGGTAAAACTTAAAATTGGTTATGTCCTAAGATTTATTTCTGATCATCATTTTAATGTCAATTAGGTAGGCAACATGGATCAAATTGCTTACCTGTTGGAAACTAAATTTATTCCTGCAAATCTTTAAGATTCCTTTCAATAATAAAAATAAAATCTCAAAGATACATTTATGAAAACGACCTGTGTCAATGGTTAACTTGGTAGAAACATCAGATAAGGTAATAGTTTGCAATATTATTTTCAAACTACTAAAACCACATGGATTATTTCATATAATGTGTGAGTTATCAAATGTAAAAGTTATAGTTAAATTTTCAGGTAAATCTGTTCCTTGTGAGGGGACACTGATGACTAAATCACCTTCACTTTGCCAGTGCCAGTGATACTAACTTTCAGATTTCTACATGGCATTCTGATAGGAAAATGTTCTGAATTACTGCAACTAGCATTGGTCCTCTTTGAGGTCATAAAGATGATGTTTTTAGAAAGGCTCCATTGCAGCCTCAGTGAAGGGTCCCAGAGAATGCTGAGGTGAGCAAGTTTCTCTGAGGGAATAGGGAAAAGCCCCTCGGCTTCCTCTCCTCTGGCCCAATGGCCTGGGGGGGAACACGCAGGGGCTGTGGCGTCTCTCTACCCAACCCTTAGCCTCCTTGCTTACAGGAATGCCTTGGTAAAAGTAAAGCCTATGGAACTGACTAATTTACATCTACCACTGTATGAATACAATATAACTAAGTTGTCATTAATATTTCCTCCTAAAACTTTAGAAAGCCAATTAAAACTGACTAGCCAACCAAAAGTCCCCGGCCCTGTTCCACACTCTGCTGTCCACGAAAGCTCAGGTGGTGGGAGCAGCTGTGTTATTGCACGATCGCAAGTCCTGAGGGGACCAAGAGGAGCTCTCCAAGGCAAGCTGGAAGGGCTGTGGAGGCCCCACACCGCTGTTCTGGAAGGCGGTGCTGCCTTGCCATGTGGCTCAGGGTGGTGGCCACAGAGTACGTCTCTCTCGTCTACTCTGATGCCCATCTCTGTCCTCATTCAGTAGATCCTCTTATACCCAAAAGATTTTCCAAGGTTCCCAAACTCCCATAGATGCCTACAGTTACTCATAATATTGAACACCATCCGCACTCCAATTTTCCTGTGTATATCTAGCCAGAAATTGGTTTATAAAGTGTAAAGTGTATGTTAGGAACATGAAGACATTAGCAATAGCTAAGAATAAGTTACCTATGATAGTATTTTGCAGCCAAAGTTATGGGAATTTGGTTTTCCTTAAGTGACATCATACTGTGCTACGTTTTCAGTATATAGCAATGATAGGTAACTGAAAGGGCACAGAGTTAACAGTTCATGCTTAACTACTTTTAAATTTTTTGACCAATTTTGCATGTTCACACTTAGTAATTTGAATCACTACTTTGAAGATAACAATAGATAATGTAACACCATCTGCTGATTTCCTGTCATCTTTTTTCAAATTCTAGACTGTTAATTATTTTTAAAATTTTCATTTCCAAAAAAGAAAAAATTAAAAGAAATAAAAAGAAATTTTCATTCTTTAAAAAAAAAAAACAAGACTATGACTCAGAGGCATACCGAGGTTTTTCCCTTAAGATTCACAATCATGGTTTTATTGATAACATGCTAGCTTGCATCCTGACATGGGCTGACATCTTTTTCTTTTGATTTGAGAATTTATTTCACCTACAAATGATGCATAATCTTATTTCTAATCTTATCACATTGTCCCAGACCAGTAAGTTCGAAAGTGTGGCAGTGAGTTCTAAATTTCGCAGATGAATAACATGGAGAAACACTGAATAAACATTGTGGGAAAAAAATGTGCTCCTTAAATCTTAGAATTTCTGGGGCCACGGAGACAGCGCTATGGTAGAAGTGCCTGCTGGGCAAGTTCAAGGTCATGAGTTCGAACTCCGGTCCTGCAAAAACAAAAAACAGCAAAAAAATCTTAGAATTTCTTGTATTCTTTCCTTGTAACTCATAGTTTTCAACAAAAAGCCAGTAGAGAGGTGAGATTCCTCTTGAGTCATTTGAATGACTAACGTATTCCAAGTAGACTGTTGCGAGCTTGGTGCTCCATGGAACATTACTTGGGAGATGCACTCTGTACCCATGGGCTTCATGCTCCCCCGCCTTCCGCACTTCCATATGTGATGTTAAAGTCACCGACAGGACTCCCTAAGCTCTGAGGTTCTGACTAGTTGACCAAAACCATGACTTGACAACCAGAATTTTAAAGTCTCTGAAAATCATTCTTCTATGCACCAAGCCTTGAGATCTACCACTCTAAATTTACTTTGTCTTTCTTCCCATCGCTCGTAGTTTTAGAGCTGGCCTGCCTCCCCTGGACAGCCTGCTGAGTCTCCTGCACCCCGACCCTGGCCTCCTGGCTCTCTGCATTCCAGCAGTGCATCACCTGAATGGTCAGCAGCAGGTTCTAGACAATGCAGAATTTCTTTTCTCCATCAAATAAACTCACAGAATCAAACCACACAGTGGCTTCCCATTCAGCACTCGTTTCTCCTTTTCTGCAGGATCCTAATAACCTCCCGTCTCTGCTAGACCTTCTGTCTCACACAGGTGTGCTCAAGCTTGGCCATCATGCAAGCCGGCTCACAGTGCTCCTCGTTTCCCTAACCCTGCATGCCTTCCAGAAGCAGGGCAGGGACTGTGTCTCCGCCCACTGATTTTCCCCCACCCCTGCTGCCTGGTCTCCAACCCAGCCCTGGTTCCCAACTTTGCTTCTCTTCCAAACAGAATCCTGGAGTTCAGTCTGCATTCTTTCTCTCCATCCATTTTTATTACATCAGTGCATTTCATAATGCATTTTAATATTTTCTTTTACATCTTTTTTAAAAAAAACATTCCTGATTTTTTTTTTAATTCCTTACTCTCATTTTATCTTGACAGTTTTAACTAACTGCAAATATTCAATTGAAAGGAAGCATTAAGTCCATGAATGCGTGCACAAGAACTCTGGAACGGAACCATGTGTCTATGTCATCCTCAAGTTTCCACTGATGGGTAACTTTCCTCCTCTTTTTTTATTTTAATATATCTAGCACAGAGTCCATAGGGCCTCACTATGTAAATCAGACTCAGCGATTCTCTGGGATTCAGCCTGCCAGGTGCTGGGATTACAGGCACACATCATCACACCCAGTCTCAGTGACCATCTCAGCGTGCTTCGGGGGTGGAATTGGCACAGCATGGGGACTGAACCCTGGTCCCTGAATCTGCCTGAGTAGGTACCTTAGTCCACTGAGCTATCTGGCCAACCCCTTTCCCTCTTCTCTATAAGAACTGGCTGCAGTAAGAGCACTTGGTGTCTACCTGATTTTTCTGCAGAGAAGTGAAGGATCTGCTCTCACTGTTGGGAATCTGCCCCATGCCCTGGCATTGAGGCCCCCACATTAAAAAGACAGTGTGCACCATTCCCCCTACTTTGTACTCCCACTCTTGACAAAAAATTGTACTTGTGGTGCCCACAGACACGGTTCTTTGTAGCACAATCACTGAATCCTAAGTGTGGGGGAGGAGGAGATGCCCACCTTGGTCCCCAAACGAATCCTCGTCCCCATGAGCTCTGCACTCTTGATGCCTCCTCACCAGCATGTGCACAGCTATCTCCAACAACACATTCACATTCTAATTTTTATTCCATTTGTTTGGTGAGCTCTGATTCGAGGTGCATGATTCATAGACCTAGATTGCAGGCTAATTAAACTGAAATGGCAAATCTCATTAACAGATGCATAAGATGAGCAAAGACACCTTCCCACAGAAATATACTATGAGCTGTGATAAAGAAAAACAAAGTGTAAGCCTACAGTAACAAAACCTAGGAATGAAATTAGAGAGATGCAAATGCAGATTTTTAAACATCAAGTTTTCTTAGAAAAAGAATGAATATTACCAGTTATAGTCGAAAAACATCTGAATTCTAGACAACAACAGAGAAAAATGAAAGCAAAGTGAAGATAAAGGTTTTTTTGAAAGAAGAAAGTAATTTTATTTTAAGAACGTGAATTCTTGGGGTCAGGGAGATAGCTCTGTGGCACAAGTGCCTGACTGGAAAATACAAGGTCATGAGTTCAAACCCTGGTCATGCAAAACACAAAACAAACAAACAAACAGAAAAGAACAGGAATTCTCAACTACCAACCAAACTATCTACCACATACCTTTTATCTATCTGTAGAATTGGAAAAAGGCTGCCGTGGAGGTTATACTGGGCAGAGGTAACTAAATGGCACGAATTGGAAATTCCCTTCCAGGATTGTGCTCAAATACGTGCATGAGACCTAATGGGGAAGCAAGCACCCATCGTGTGGATCTGGGGGAGTGGGAGCCGCGGTCATGCAGCCCTCGAAGGCGCCTGCGCAGATGGATGCAAGAGACTCTAACGGCTGGCTTCGGGGAAGAGAGGAAGAGCGCGAATGTGGGTTACCTGTTCTCTCCTCCACGCTGGTTTAATATTCTAGCTCACGCGGTGCTATCAGTTAACTGACAATGAGAATAAAAATCTCTTTAATAGCTTCTCTCTCTCTCTCTCTTTTTTTTTTTTTTATCTTCTTTGGAAGACTGTCCTAATCCTGATTGATTAAGAAATTAAGGATTCATGTCCTATACTACATTTGGTTTCAGGAAAATTGCTTTCTTTCAGATAATTATTACAGGGTTGAAAATTACATGTTTAACCAATTTGATAGCAATGCGCATAGATACGTGATAGACCGCCTGCTGCCTTGGAACCATAGGCAATTTCAGCCAGCAGCCTTTCTCCAGTGACAGAAGACACTGCTGGTGCAGGGGCTTTGGGGCGGGCCGTTCTACCTTTTACATGACTTGTAGAGATAACAGAAAGCCCTCAGCCAAAAGGGATGGATTTCAAGCCTCCCAGTAGATGACTGAAACCACAGGTTGTAGTGAAGCTTATGCATACTGTCCTAGTCCCCAAGGACATAGGATGAGTTTTACTTTATAAATAAGCCCCAGGAAGTGATTAGCTAATGGTGAAGTAAAACAACTATTAGAATATTTGCAAATAAGTATTATTTAAATTTTGAGGATTTTTCTGGAATCTTGCAATTATTGTATTTCTATTGGCTGAAGCTAACTAAAACTTTGGAAAACAGAGCTGTAGATAAGGGGCGAGTACTCAGTTGTGCCAAGCAACTCTAACAGAAGTGGAGATGACGCTTTCCACACTGAGCAACACTGCTTTTCCAACCATAGGAATTTTATTTTAATGCCATTGATCTATAAATTTGTCATTCTTTGGATTAATTTAGCTAACTTCAAGGTTCTTTGGGTAACATAATGAAGTTGATGATGTACTCATCTTATGCCTATATGAGGATTAAGACTGCAATATTTTAGTACTGATCTTTTAACTGACTCTATGGGAAAGGAATATGGGTCATCACTGGATCAGAATCAGACTCCTTGAAATTTGGAGCATAATGCATAGCACTGGGGAAAAAGTCAAGAAAACTGAGGAAAAAGTTCAGTAGTCTTTTGTCAAGGCCCTGTGCCTGAGGTTAAGAAACGAACATAAAATAAATTGGAAAAATATTTGATTTCAACTGTCTTTGAACTTTAACTGAGGTAGGTTGCTATTTTGCAGTGCAGAATTTAGTGGCTTACTTATTACAAATTATTAACAGAGTTGTATATTTGTTGTGTTCATTTAAAATAAATCATTTGTACAAATACAGATTCTGGTGTAGATATGTGAACCCTGACATCAGCAGACTGAACCGCAGCGTTTATTGGCTCACAGGCTTGCCCACACTTTCTCTGCTAAAAAGACAATTATAGAAAAGAAAACTGATCAGGGACCAAAAAAATATCTTGGAAGAGTAAGCACTTGTCTAGCAAGTGCAAGGGTCTGAGTTCAATCCCCAGTTCTGGAAAAAAAATATTTTGAAAAAAAAAAAGCCTAAAATCAGTCTCTGATTTTAGTTTGGAACAAAACTGAACATGCAAATTTGTGTAAGGTGTGGCTTGACAACACAAATGCTATTTCTAGAAAGAAACTGCATAGGTTAAATAAAAGCACAACAACAAAACTGCACAACATTTGTAAACTATTAAGACTAAAACAAAACAAGCAGTCTTCTACAGGAAGCGCTGCATAAACCCAGGACACTGATTTGAAGGCAACACATAAACACCCGGACTTGGAGAGCGCTAAGTGGCTCTTCTCTAAGAAATGTTAAAGTGCCAGTTTTGTGTAATGTGGGCAATCTCAAGTCCTTTCCTCTTAAGCCAATTTCTATGGAGCTAAATAATAGCTGAAGACAGGCCTGGAAAAAACAGCCAACATGTTATAGCTGGACAGAGAAGTGCATGCTATTTTCCACCTCAACCTCCTCATTCCAAGAGTGTACACAAGCTTGCAGGCTCAGGTCTGCCAACTGTAGCACACCAAATGCCGTATCTGGGGGTTCATTAAAATTCACGTATCAGTAAACACACAGAGAGTCTTAAGGATAACAATGCCACTTTAAAAATCAACACTGGAATTGATTAAAGCAATCTTAGATAGATGCCTGCTACTGCCATTGATGTAAGATGAAATAGCCCTTACAAACTAACAGTAACTGTCTAAGATCGACAGCTCCAGTTGGTACCATCCTCCTTTGTCTAAGGTACAGCTATTAAAACACAGAAAATATTGGGGAATAATACATACATATATATATATATATATATATATATATATATATATATATATATATACTTCACCCTTAGATTTCTGCAGAGCAGTAGTTCACAATAATTAGCAGTGGCATCACTCCGGACCACCGTAGACATGCAACTTTATGGTCGCACAAACCTATAGAATCAGTGTCGATGGCTAATGTGCAAATGACATATACAACAGTGCCCTGTAAGCCACACAACTGAAGAGAGGAGCAGGTGGGGGGAGCGTTCTATGGGAGAGCATTGACCTAACAGATATCAGCAAGAGTCCAATCCTCAGCACAATCAGTCAATCAATCAATCAATACCGTGAAGGAGAAAAGTAGAGGATGCTTATTAATAGTTGCCAGGAAATAAGAGATTAAAAAGAAGCAAGATAACCATGCAATTAAATGTAATACAAAGAAAGCATGACTGAGAGTATTAAAATGGTTTTAAAAATAGGCAACTATTATGTATTTTTCTAAGACTTTAGAAAATATCTTCCCTGAAAACTAAATAACATAAAATCCATGCAAAGACCTGGCAAGTTAGCTCAGCAGACTCAGTGCCTGCTTAGGCAGGTGCAGGGACTGTGGTTTGATCCTCTTCATCCCATGCTGCTTTGGTCCCAACTCTGGGTGTGCTGAAAACAGGAAGTCACTATCAGTCTGAGTGGTGTAGTGAGATCCTGTACCAAATACATTAAAAACAAAGAAAGAAAAAAAAAAAAAAAAAAAAAAAAAAAAAAAAAAAAAAAAAAAAAAAAAAAAAAAAAAAAAAAAAAAAAAAAAAAAAAAAAAAAAAAAAAAAAAAAAAAAAAAAAAAAAAAAAAAGGAAAATAAGAAAAAATAAAAAGAGAAAGAAAAAAATATAAAAAGCAGGAAATTAACATAACGAAAGCAATTTTTAAACACACCAGCATTGAGGCAACCGATGAATGTCATATCAATAAATATTGATGAACTTACCTCATTTAATATAAACGTATTTTTGAAAAGTAATTCACCAAAGAAAATATAATAATGAATTTTACACAGGAGATAGTCCTAAGGTAAAATAACTCATATGGACTAAATATAAAGATGTATAGTAGGCATAAAAAACAGCAAGGAAGTTGATGGTTCCTAATAACAAAAACATTTTATTTCACAAAGAAAGACTTGACTTAACCCTAAAAATCACAGTTCTCAGGACATAACTGTAAACATCTCTCCATCAAATAATAGAATGTCCATGTGTGTGAAGCGACAGTTACCACAGAAGCAGGAAGCTCCAGCTAAGACAGCCTCACCAGGACCTTGTTGATTTGCTACTCAGAAGACGTTTCGCAGGGTTCAAGTGCCACAGCAAGCTCCTTCTTCTCGATGGCGACCAAACATGGCCGACACTACATTCTCATCACAGCAAGCACATCCATGTTACCGTAGAAGGTGGGGAACAGTTGCTTTCCTCTTAAGTCACAAAAATATCACTAAGCTCTATAATAGGACCATTGTCAATAATATTTGAATAACATCCAATGAGAGTAAAGCCGTGACTCAAGAAGGTAAGTTAGAAAATATGTCATCATAAAACAGACACCCCAACTCCTATATTTTAAAATGTAATGTTAAATGAAGTGCAGATCATTTATTTAATTCATTTTCCTGAAATACCTTAGTCTAACAGGAGTTTAATTGTATCTGCTTTTTAAAAATTATTTTTCTCCTGGTACTCCTTTTTCTACTTCGTAGGAACTGCTTTGGGTTGAGTCTCCAAGGGTTCCTCGTGTCACCTGCCGAGGCCCATGTCACTGCCTGTTCTTTTTGCTTTCCAATGTGATCATCCTCAGTTTTTCATTGGTGTGTTAATTCATTCATATATAAGGTAGTTATTGATGTGTTGTACTATTCAATATTTCTAGCTTTTTTTCTCCTTATTGCATCTGCTAGTCATTCCTTTGTCCTGCTTTTCCTTTTTCATGATTTCAATTTATTCCTACGAGTGATTCACTAACAGTTCTGTTTTTTATTTCCTACACTCTTGTTTGTAATATATCTTTAATAAATTAAAATCTCCCTCTGTATATGCTATACAAACCTTAGAATGTGCACTTAAAAATTCTTTAAGCCATCCACTCTTTGATCTTTTAAATTTTACATATCTTGTAAAAATTCAATACTTATACAAGATTTTTTCTTCTGACACAGAAATAGTACAAACAAAAATCAAAATATCATTTTCTTCATCGTCAGTTATGCCGCCATTGTCTTAATTTCTTTGTGCAGGTCTGAGTCACACAAATGTATTAATTACAACTGCAAGTGACTTTCCTTCAAACTTCTTGTATTAGAAATTTACTGAGGGGCCAGTGACATAGCTCAGTAGACTAAGCACCTAGTTAGGTGAGCACAGGGACCAGGGTTCCATCCCCAGCACCACATGCCCCTCCGGCAAGCCCCGGGGTATACTCTGCAGGCCAGAAAAGAAGTTCACTTTTTCAACCTATGTCACAAGTGTTTCACTTTATGTTTTTACAATAAAAGCAGGATTTCTTTTTGAAAATGATTTTTACCTAGTGTATTGCCCTGGGCCTAGAGGTCTCACCTTGTTTTCACAGGACTTTAAAGATCCCCTCTGTCCTTCTCCAGCTTGCAGTCTGCGATAACTTCTGTCATAGTTTTCTCTGAATGCAAAGTGAGCTTGTGGTGGGCTTCCGGATGTGCCTGCCTGCGCATCTTTGTCATTCCTGCACTCACTTGTCCCTACCTATTTTCCTACTTGTTTGTTCAGTTTTTCCAATTACTCTGTCCTGCGGATCTCTGTGCATTCCGATCCATTTTTTGATAGTAGTAACTGATATTCAAGAGATGTAACCAATGCATTGTAAGATGTTGTCAAGTCTATTCTAGTGTCTTTCAGATTTTGTAAGAAATGAACTTAGAATGATTCAAATAAGTGACAGAACTACGCGGAAGGTGGCTGCAAGGGGAAGTGTGGCCGGTCCCACCTTGCTCAGAGCCTCCGCTGCACCAAAGTTGGAAGATGGGAGGACGAGCTAGGCCAAAGCGGTGTCGCCAGCTTAGTTTGTGTTCCATAAGGCTACAAAGACTAATAATTTTGAAACAGTTTTCTGTTAAGTACATAACACTCTAGGAGGGGCTTGGGGGTAGCTCCGTGGCATAAGTGCCTGACTGGCAAGTACAAGGTCGTGAGTGGAATCCCGGTCCTGGAAAAAAACAAAACAAAAAAACCCACACTAGAATTGGCGAACAAGATGATACCCTGTGGATAGTTTGGGTCAGGGTTCTCTCTTCACTAACAGAATTGCAAATGAGAGAGGAAGAAGCCACAGAGGGCCTGTTGAAGTTGGACTGGAAGGAGGATGGTCAGAAGCAGACAACGATGCAAATTGCTGGCATCTCTGTGCGTGTATTTGTTTGCCCTGACATCCTAGAAGCAAAATATGTACACACAGAAGCGAGGAGGTCTGGTTCCCAGATTGTATTTTCTAAATATTTTCAGTGATTGAGAAGACGACAAAAAAGTGGGGAAGCCAAGATAATGCTGGAGCATCTTGTGGTGAAGGGAAGCCGGAAATGCTCCAAAGACTGTGGCTGTATTTCAGGAAACAATGACTGGAAGGGGCTGTCAAGGCCAAATCTGAAGCAAACTAGCAACAGCATGCTCGTGGTATATTTTAGTGGAAAAGAATTCACCTTCTCCACACTATTATACTATAAATGATTGAATTGAGGAGAAAAAACTCTTAGCTATTGTTATTTTAGGTCATGAATATTGAATGAATGACAAATGGAAAACTGTCTCTCTAAATAAGACAACAGTAATTATTTCAAGCAAGAATTGCCAATGTAACATGAAAATTAATGGGCAAAATTATATTAAGTAAAAAGATGCTTACATAGCTCCATGATGTCTTCTATAACTTATGTATTAATGGTGGAGAAATTTGGAACATTCCATGTCCACACGCAGCCAGAACCCAGTCATAAGTACTTGTATCACCAGGAATGAGACATATCGGTGCATGCAGGATTGCTTCTCTTGATACCTGAGAAATCAACAGCCCATGCCCTAACATTATAAGAGCCTTCCTGTGTATGAAAGACCAAAAATGACTGCAAAACGGCCACAGATTGGAGGAGAATAAAGAGGTGTGGGAAGTAAACACAATGTGGGACCCTGGATTAGATCCTGGACCAATAAAAGAACATAAATTTGAAAAAGATTACAAATTAATTAATAGTATTGGATCCGTTTTTATGTTTTTGTTTAAATAATTGTGCAAGGGTTATGAAGGATGCTAGCATTTCAGAAATACAAGTAATATAATGTTATATTTGTTGAAAAATTTTGCAACTATACAAAAAGCTAGCTTTTTTACATTTTTCAATAACAGAAATACATTTGATTTTATTAGAAGTCCAAAATTAGTTTGAGTAGATATTTCTCTGGTATGCGCTGCATCTGGAACTCAGCTAAGAAATGAAGAAAGGACAGCAAGTTTGATGCTAGAAAGGCAGAGACCTCTCAGTGGAGTCACGAAAAATTCTTATAGATTCGTACATTTATTTTTACAGGAGAAAATATTGACTCTTTATGCACTCTGCTGGAGACTTCTGTTTTTGTCTAATTCCATTCTAAGAACCATTCACAATGAGAGTCCCGGTGTCTGTGAGTGTACGATACACCTAGTAGAAATGGTGTAAACAGTTTTTAATTAAAATTTGTATGAGAGGGCCAAGTATATAATTCCATGACACAGCACCTGCCTGGCTAGTACAGATTCCTGGAGTAAAAAAAAAAAGCAAGAAAAAAATTTTTTCGAGAATAAAATTAATAATGTTTCTGCACTGTTAAAAATTTTTGGACTAACTGTAATGACACCATTAGATGGTAGGAGAGTGTGAGGAAATATATAACTTTATGCCTCTACCAGGGTTAGCTAGTAAATTATACATTAGAAAAATAGCATTAATTTCTTTACTCCTGCCCCTAACATAAGGCATATCTAGCATAAGATGTAACATAAGGAAATAATTCTGAACGTAGGTGTGGATTGTCAGGGTATTAGCAAAGCTAAGCGAGGGCTAACTCTCATGGGACTGTGCAAATACTTCATCTTGGAAAACTCTTCACAAAATGAGAAGGCTCTTTATGTCTCTTTCAAAGTAGGGTCCTTAAAACATAGTTCCTGTACAAATGTGGAAATGTAAAATGTTCAGGAGATAATTTTACTCTTCTCAAAATAGATATCACTTGTCTCTATTTTTAAGTTGGAGAATGGGGAAGGTAGCACCCTATGGCTGGGGCAGTTGCTGATGTATCAGTGAAAATATCACTCTATCCCCAAGCAATTAAAGAACTGAAGGCAATAGTCTCAGCGAAATAGCTCACTGGACTAAGCGCCTGCTTTGGCAATCGCAGGGACCAGGGTTAGATCCCCGATCTCACATGAACTGCCGGCTCCGCCCCTAGGGAGCACTGGGCCTGCAGCAGAGCCGGGCATGGTAGTGCGCGCCTGTAATTCCAGCACTGGGGAGGCTGAAAGCAGGGGGATCCCTAGAGTCCAAGCTGCATCGTGAGACCCTGTAGCAAACACATAAAAACTGAAGAAAACAAACACACACACAAAATGAAGGCACTAAGCATGTGTAAGAGCTGCAACAAACACAAATATTTCCTATCACACTGAAGACTTATGTGTTTCCACAACACAGCAAATTCTCTGTCCTGTGCAGATTATTTTGAACCCTGTTTAAGGATTAGAAATTTAGCTAAAGTTTGAAGTGAGGTAACTTGTTTTATAGGACTCTGCAAAGTTTCCCAGGTAAGTTGCAATAAAAATTTAAGTGAAATAAAATCAAGGGCCTCCACAGAAATTTTTATGGTGCATTAGGTAGTAAATTTAGTAGTGCAACTGCAGAATAATGATGTTTGCTCTGTTGGTCAGGATGAGAATTTTATGAAGCATTTTTCTATTTTGAATTTGAAGTTAATGAATGAAATGACTGCTGTAGTTTAACAAGTTTCTTGCAATACATCCCCACAATCTGCATCAAAGTTCTAACATACAAAAGTTTTTCTGTCCATGCATATTGACAGAAGAAATGGCCTCTGTCTTAAGATGTCCAGAGTCAAACTTATTCACCTAAGGGTGAGCTTTGTCATTCTGTAACACTGTTCCTAAAGTTTGTCAATGAAAATAGTTTTAATTGAAAAATGAAAAGATGAAAGTGTTTTATCAGGTCAGCAGGAGTTATTATGGAGTTAATTCTTTTTTTCTTTTGTCTTTTTGAGACAGGGTCTCAGTATGTAGTTCAGGCTGGCCTTGAGCTCACTTTTGTAGCCCAGGCTGGTCTCAAACTCACACGGATCCTCCTGCCTCAGCCTCCCAAGTGCTGGAACTATAGGTGTATGCTACCAAGCCCGGCATGGAGTTAATTCTTTTTATTTCTTTTTATTTTTTATTTTTTGCAGGACTGGGTTTGATGATTGTCCCTGCCCCAAGGGTGCACTGAGAGAGCAACTAAGACTGAGTGTGGTGCTCCATGCCTGTAATCCAAGAAGCAGGGAAGCTGAAGCTGTAAACAGTATTACCACTATGAGTCTGATCTCTGTAGTGAGACCCTGTAGACCCTGTACTAAATACAGAAAAAAAAGAGAAAAAGATTGATGACTGGATTCCCAGGAAAGTTTATCGAAAAATTCATGATTCAATAAATTTATCTCTATTAAAATTATAGTCAGAGGTTAAAAACTATCTTAGCTGCATCAGAAAATAATATATGAAAAACCAAAAATATATTTAAAAAATTAAAGAGCAAAGTAAAATGTAGATAATAGGCAAGAGGGGCGCAGATCTCTCCTAGAAGGGAAGGGGATGGAGAGAGCAAGGGGATAGAGGGAGGGAAGGACGAAGGGCTGGAAAGCGAGCAGGATCGAGGTCAAGGTGGACCAGCCACGCAGCAGAGCTGGGATCAGCAGGCTCCGAGGGCAGGCAAGGGCACAAGAAAAGGTAAGACGCCCGTGGAGACTGCATCAGCGCGAGCGCTTGGCGGCGGATCATTACAGAGAAGAAGTGGGCCATCCCCCGACAGCCTCTGCGGCAGTGTTTCCCTTGGCAAACACAACAAAGCAAGAGCCTGCGTGAGCAAGCCGTGATGGGCAGAGCGGGTCGGGAGCCCAGGCAACTCGACTGTTCCAAAAAATTCTTTCTCAAGGAAAGCTTGTGTTTGGGGACTTTGCTTCCTGATC
Source organism: Myocastor coypus (assembly GCA_004027025.1). NCBI lineage: Eukaryota > Metazoa > Chordata > Mammalia > Rodentia > Myocastoridae > Myocastor > Myocastor coypus. The sequence goes on along the minus strand of PVJA010011743.1, from coordinate 11,299 downwards.
GACAGCAAATGGTTTGGTTGGAAATGTTGGAGAGCCTATGGTATTGGGCGACACTAAAATGATCACTAATAAAACTTTAAAACCGTAATTACAAAAATCAGAAAATATCACCTTGACAGTATGAGTGATAAGTCATAGGCCAGAGCTCAAATTGTAGCAGGAACACTGATGGGCCGTCCACTTGGCCCTAGACCAGGTTCCAGACCAAGAGCACCCTGTTCTTGGTTTAATGCTGGAGGATGGGAGCGTCTCTGCTCCATGTGACAGTATGAGTCATATGCTCTCTGTGATATAAACAAGCATTTCAGACAATATAAAGTGACATATTTATGGACAAAATTAATTATTGCATCCATGGATATTGTTAAGGTTCTATGAAAGAAAGAAAATCACTAAAGGAAATGGAACTGTGCTAGTAAGATACAGAACCGGTTCACCCAAACTTTATGACAAGCTAAAGTTTTGCAGTCTGAAATCACACAAAATATGTGTCGCCTCTTAGGGAGAATGAGGCCTTAAATGCTTTTAGCTGATCAAACCTTTGCAATCTTCTAGCTATTTTACATACCCAGTGTCCACAAAAGTTCACCTTAAAAGCTTGCTCCGTGGCCCTTAGCATTCCCAGGAAGTGGTGGGAATTTACAGAGACAGAGCCTGTGGAAAGCATTAGGCGAGGTGGGATGGGCCCAGATCAGTCACCAGATGCCAGGATCCCTCTCTTCCTTCCTGCCCTTCCTGGTCCATGAGATGCAGAACTTTCTCTGCCTTGTTCTTCCACTATGATAAAGCAACTCTCCACAGGTCCCAAGCACACAGGCCCAAAATTCTTGAACTGAAGCCTCCAAAACCAGAAGCCATTGCCAGCTCCTCAGCGTTCCTTCACCTCTGGTACTCATTTCAGTAGTGGAGAGTCAGCTGTCACAAAGAATTGGGGCCACGAAGTGTGCTCTATGGTTGTGCTTAAGAAGGCATGGCAAGGCCTTCGCCATCAGGCTGTAGGAGAAACAGGAGAAAGCAGAGAAGGGGTCGAATGCTATAAGCAGTGCCTCGCAGGTGGCACTGCCTAGGGTTTAGAAGACCAGAATACTGAAGGAAACTCAGATGGCAGTGGTCATGCTGAGGGAGTTCTAGATAGAAATGAGAATTCTTTTGGGAATTACACCGCAGGCCACTCTTGTTAGTGTGTGATAGAATAGTTGGCTGTCTGAGGTCCACATCCGAAACTTCACGTGAGGATGACTTTAGAGTACTTTATCTCATGGATCAAATTTCAAGCTAGCAAATATTCCAATGGTGTCATCGGCATTAGCAACTTGCAAGTTTCCAGGGAATATCCAAGGCAAAAAGCAGGAGGCAAGGGCTTAAAAGGCAAAGGATCAAGTTTAAAATTAGGGGCTTTGAAAAGAAGTCAAACTGCACCGGAACAGCAGGAAAGGCAGCTTGAAGATTTCCTGGAGAATCTGCATGAATTCATGGGACACAAACTCAAAGGGTCAAAGTCAAAACTCAGTTTGAAGAGCTCGTTTCAAAACAGATTTGCACAGCTCTGCAATATTTGTTACCTGCACCACCCAAGGGGCCCCACCCAGGTCCCTTCCCAGCAGAAAGTCATATTCGTTCATGGCTTCTCTCACAACTCTTTGTCCATTGTAAATTCTTATCTCCTCAACACTATTCCTCTCCTCGAAGAAAACAAACATAATTTAACAGAATGAAGTTCATTTCATTCACTTTCTTGAAGCCAATTTTTGTTCATTATGCTTTACTGGCAGCCATCTAGGCCTTCAGGCTGGCACTGTCCCTGTTAAGCTCTTACCAAATGAACCAAAATCCTTAAACAAAGAGAATGCTTTCCCGGGGAGGAACCTAGGACTCCCTCCACAGCTGTTATTCCCATCGGAGGGCCCCAAACACACATGAGCAGAAAAAGTAAATTGGCCAGTCACCCAGCCAACATCAGGAAAGGTCTAATCTGTTCAAGGCATAAATTTTAGACGTAGACTGACAGGCTTTTACAAATAGGTCAAGCACTTTCTTTCAAAGACAATAGTTTATAGTATCATCTAACACTGGTTAATGCACACCAAACATTAACATTTAAAAATTTATCAAAATTTACGCACACGTGCTGATACACCAAGCACAGTGCCGTTCCAAGTCAGGAGAAATAGAAAGAAGCGAGCGGGTGCCTAGATGACAACCACATAAATTTGACTGCTGTACATCCTGGACACTGTAAGAAATCCACCTCCATCTCCTAGCAATGCCATGGCAAGCTGAGGTGTGGTGAGCATCCACTTAGCACCTCACAAGAGTTTGGCCATGTCTGCATGCATGATTTCTCTGTCAAGTACCTCAGCTGTCACAGAAGAATGTGGGCTTACAGGGCTTTTGGTATGGTTTTACCATACAGAAGAAGTATAAAATATAAATTGTGTGTCAATCAATTACTTATGCTATTCATGTGGGTTCCAGTTACCCAATTATGAGGAGTTAATATGGGAAGAGTCAAACATTTTACACTTGATCTGCAGAGTATGCCAAAAGCGGGCCCCTGAGACTCTGTGGCGCCTTCTCCAACCGTGGCTCTGTGATTAGCTCCTGTCAGGATTCCCATAGCTGTCACCAGGTCCCAGTGACCATCAGCATGCTTAGGAACTGCAGCATCTAGACAAGCAGGCACTGTGCCCACCTTCAGCACTGGGACCCTAGGTCAGGTACAGCAGCAGTCAGGCAGGACCAGGGGCACTGGGTGGCCTCCTATGGATGGCACCCGCTGGCAAGGACAAAAAGTCACTGTAAGATTTTGAGGATAGTAAAAGTGGTCCAGTGTAAGGCCAGGGATAATTCCTCCCTAGGAATGACTTCAAGGAAAAATGGACTGATATACCAGACTACCATAGAGAAAAAAAAAAAAAAAAAAGCAAAATCTACTATGGATCTGGCTATTTTTGTAGGCTAGAATGTTCAGTGGCACTAGATGTCATATACCCTCCTCATATGGTTTCATGTCAAGGCAGTAAGTAATTCAGATTTTAAAGCATTATAGTTGCCATGCTGCTAATGTTGCCAAGGTACACCCCAAAGTTATTAGTGGGGAAAAGAGCGAGGAACTGCAGCATATGCCAGTGCTCTGGAAGGCCAGGATGCACACGTGGGCCTTACCCCAAGCAGCGTTCCCCAGTTACCACGCAGAGACAAGGTAGGGTGTCCTGACAGCTGCTGTACACCGAACAAAGTAGACCAGTAAGCCCGAACAGACTCGCGCGTGAGAGCCCCTCGTTCGACAGCTCTCTTCTTGCCGAAGACGGCACACAGCAAGGGCAAGGTGAGGACAGCCAAGGAGAGCAGACTCACGCCAACAGCCAACAGCCCCTGCTAGCGCAGCCATGCGCAGACAACCAGAAAGCCCTAAATCAGAAGATGGTGAAGCGATAAAACAGTGGAAATTCTTCAGCTCCCAAGCTGAGCAGGGTCGCATGAAGCGAATGTCAGCTTCCCATCTATCTCCTGCATCACTCAGCCATGCTGTGAGAACAGATGAGTAAGACGTTACCGCAGTAAGAAATGTGCAAGAGAGTGGATCAGGGAAGCCCCACCTTCAGGGCTTGCTTTGGGAACAGATAAATACAGCTGTGAACAGCATCAGTTTACTGAGGGTTTTTACACAGACCTCTCTTCTTGGTAACAACTTGAAAGAAAGAAAGAAAAAAAGCCTGTTCCTCAGTACACCTTGAAGGAATTTAAAATTGTTTTATATTTGGTCAAGTTGAGGTTAACAACTTCGTTTAAAATTTGAAATAAAAATTTACAATCGGAATTTTAAATATTCAGCAGACTGTAAGCACATGTTTAATAAGGTCTTAAATAAGTTTCACGTAAATTTTTGACTGTGTGGTCAGCACCTCTGGTCCCTATCTTGTTCCAAGGGTCAGCTGTATGTCCCGTTTCAGGTGAATCATGCCCATAAAACACCCACTGAGCTAAATAAGAATTAGTTCCCTTGGGATTTGATTTTCCAACCTGGAATCTGCTGAGATGGCAACTGAGACTGGGCGTGGTGGCGTGTGCCTACAATCCCAGCACTTGGGAGGCTGAAAATGGGAGGATCACTGTAAGACTGATCTGTGTAGTGAGACCCTTACTAAATACAAATATAAAATAAAATAAAACAAAATAATTAGGGCTCTGATGCTGTGCTTAGATAGTGTGCCAGGCTTGCTCTCTTTCTATTCTGTAACTTCGCTCTTTTATTGAAAAGTCAAAATTTGCAAAGCTATCCTGGCTTTTCTACTCATTTTGCCTTTAGAAGTTTCAGTTCTAGAACTGATTTGAACAATGTAGGCTTCTGGATAAGTGATTCTTTTTGTAGCCGAATTTGCTTCTCATCTAGCTGCACAGAATCGACGGCTTGCTCTTGGGTAATAGCCGGCTAACTCTCAAGCTTCCTCACTGACACTTTTGTTTTGCTGGATTCTTCACCTCTGTGTGATGTAGGGCACTGAGAACATAACATGGTCGCTTCCTGGCAGTTGCTTCCTTCTCTCCTTGGGCCTTTCTTACCTGCTCATCTTCCTTTTGCATGTTTCCCGTGATACTTTCACGGACTTCTCGGCCTTCAGCTCTGACCATGAGCTGCTGACGCACACTCCCGCTCTCCAATGTCAGCCTCTATACCAAGGCTGTCTTGGCAATGTTCATCTGGGTTGTTGCAAGCACCCATCTGTCCTCTCGCAGCAGGTGGTGCAGAGCGTTGTCCTCTGTTCACCTCTGGTACATCCATGGCATTCTAGTACTCGGAAAGGAACTTTCAGAAGAAGGAAAAGTTAAGTAATTTTGCTACATTGTCCAGGTTTCTAACTTATCGTTTGCCAATGTTAAGGGTGCTGCTTAATTGCTCAGAAATCACATCACATGAGCACGACCAAAAGCTACTGAAAATCAACCCAAATGCCATTAACAGATGAAATGTCATTTAAAATAAGTGCTTCGTTTATTTCATTATTTTAAGTCATCACATGAGTTTAGAATAATTGAATATACAACTTACAGCAATCTATTTTTGGCAAGAATTTGAGTCTTCAAGGGACAAAAATCCACATACACTCTCTGAGCCATGAAGAGTCAGCACCTGCGGCTCTGTTGTTACTGCTCTTTAGGATGTGGATAAAGTAAGATATTTGAGCTTGTTTCAAGTAATAAAAAAGATTCAAAATAGTAATTGAAAGAAAAATAGAGCTCAAATTCAGTGCCTAGACGTACAAAGAAATTCCTTTTCCTCCTTTTGAAAGGGTGTAAGTCAGTGATGTTCAAGTAAAACACATTACATAAGAAAGTTGGAGGGCCAGCCAAATATCTCAGTGGATTTAAGCACTTACAAGCAGGCATAGGAGCCAAAGGTTCGATCCCCATGCCTGTTATGGTGGCCCTGCCCCTGGGGCATGCTGAGACCCAACGGAGGCTGGGCTGGTGCCCCGTGCCTGTAATTCCAGCTCTTGGGAGACTGTAAAAAGGCAGATCACTATGAATCCGATCTATTGCTGAGACCCTGAGCACCCTGTAGGCCCTTTCCTAAAATATAAATAAAGAAAGAAAGAAAGAAAGAGAGAGAGAGAAAGATTATAGACAGATTTTGAGGTGCTTGTATTGATTCACATAAATTCACAATTTACACTTACTTAGAGGTCAAAGTGTAATCTCAGAATTTATGTAAAAAGATTTAAGATATATTACATATTCCCCATAATTAATATAATCATTACATACTGCAACCATGTACTAACAAATATTTAAACACTTTAAAGGAAAAACAAACTAAATGTTTTGTCTAAGTTCATGATAAATAAACAAAAACACTCGTTATTATTTATTATGTTATATTTAATAATAATTCTATAACTATTTTCTGACTAATGTTTATTTGCAAAAGGGCCTTTATGTGACTCATTAGCACCAAAATAGAAGGCATGACCAGGGGTTTATTGTACATTTATTCTCTCTCTGTCTCTCTCTCTCCCCCCTCCTCTTTCTCTCTCCCTCCCTTCCTCTCTCTCCATACCTCCTTCTCTTTTGTCTCTGTCTCTCTCCTCTCTATCTCTGTCTCTGTCTCTTTCTCCCTCCTTCCTCTTTCTCCCTCTCCCTCTCTCTCCCTCCACCCCCCTCTCCTTTTGACTCTTACAGCTTATGTTTGGATACCTCCCCAAAGGCCTCATGTGGTCACAGGTGAGGCTTTTGCAGAGGTGGCTGAGTCTAGACTGTGTGACACTGGATGCACCAATGTCACTAAGAGCAACACCTGGTCTAAGTAGCCTGAATAAGACACAGAGAGCACACAGGGCCGTGGCCATCCTGGCTTGCTTGCCTGCTTGCTTGTTTTACTGCCCTCTGCTCATCCTGAACTGCTTCTTTCTACAGTGCCTGTCTGCTGTCCACTCTACCTTGGAGGCCGCCATGGTAGAGGTTTTATTATGGACTAGAACGTCCTCAAACTGTGAGCTAAATAAACCTGTCTGGCATTTTGTCTCAGCAGAAAGAAAAGTAACAAATACAGGGAAATTCGTTCTAAAATAATTCAGTAGTCCTGGTGTCATAATTCAAGTAGAAATGGAAATTGATAATAAGCCAGGGGATCAGATGATCACATCACAGCATTTTCAAAAGACGGTGCTCATTTTTGGAGCCTTGCCTCCTCTTCTTTTGTCCATTTTCAGAAACATGAAGCGTGTGATCCTAATCCATGCATTGCACGTGTAAGGGGGAAAAAACTGTTCTACTAAGGTAGAGGAGAGGGCTCACCAGTCAGAAGGATTTATACATTCTCAAATTATTTCTAGCTTAGGCATTTGGCAACTTCAAGTCAAGACCATTTTATGCCTCTGCTTCAAGGGCGATTAGGCAGTCGTGGCTCCGACAGGATCATCTGACCTTGCAGAGATTAAGACTTTGCATCATAGTAGCTGTGGGACCAACAGGGAAGGCAGAGGCCAACGCAATAGCAAGAGCAAGGATTTTGTATTCGTTGTGCAGATTTTGTATTTTTCCAACGTTTGCCTGCCATTAGCTTCCAACTTCTCCTTCTTAAACATAGAAAATTAATCTAATATAAAGGCAGAGGAACCGAAAGGAGGTCTTCTTCAAGACCCATTACAAGCATTGTGACTTTACAGTTGCACCACTGTCTCTTTCTTCTGTGTCTATGTGTTGTATTTCTAAGATGTGTTCTCATGATTCATATTTTGCTTATGTCCAGTTTATTCCATGAAAATACTCTTGACACTTCTCTTTAGAAACACATATGGTTAGCCAATTTGGGTATTCTAAAAAAAGAAGTGTAGCTGGGTTATAACTCAGGGGCATAAGAGTCTGACTGGCAGTTCAAGGCCTTAAGCTTGTTTCCTGGTGCTGCAAAAAAAAGGAAATAAAAACGGATAAAAAATTGTTTTATCTTGAATCTCAAGAAAAACAATATTCTTTATTTAATTAATAAGCTAAACTACAATTTCAGGGCTGAGTTAGATCATCAGGAGGCTTGAATGCATTATAAATATTTCAGAGCTTTAAAGGCAACATTTCCTAGGCCTGACATCTGCTGGGCTAATTCACTGAGACCACCTTTCCTGGGAGTGGGAGGCGCCTGCCTCCAGGCGAGCACCATGAAATCTTCAAGGCATTTCTTACTGAGAAAGCATAATGCAGAACTAGAGCTTTCTGGGCAAGGCCTCCCGTGATGAGTTGGTCCACTCTACACCTTCACTCACCAAGAGCCGTGCAGGATATATAAACAAGTTGATTTGTGATCATATAAAAAATATCCACTGCACAAATTCTTTAGGTGCAGAAAAAATCAATTTCACAGATGAGCTTGACTTTCCTCTGGTGATTGGAAACAGCTCAGGGCCTCCTTTTGAGCTGTCTTATGTTTCAGTGAAACAAGGGACAGAAGAACAGAGTTCGCATGATGGGAAGCCTGTCCCGCCAATGGAACTGTGGAGATGTAACGATGCACATAGCTTGGGAAGTTTCATCTCCCTGACAGTGTACAAAACAACTGAAATTTTGAGTTCACTCAACTCCAGGATAATCTACATGAAAAGTTTAATGCTCTAAAAAGATTAATTTCTATAACTGTATTTGGAATGGATAATTTGATATTTATATTTCTGGTGAGTCACATGAAATCTGGATGATACATAACATAAAATAACTTGCCATTTCATTTAGGTACATAGTTGAATTCCATGTGGAGAGACTGCAGCACGAGTGTAATCGCTGCCAGCGTCTCCTTATTCATGTGGCCTTGTTGTACGCTTTCTGTACACTGAAAAGCTTGAAAATTTATCTTCAGCTTACCACTTGCTTATTTAATTTTTTCTGACTTTAACAAGAGAAATTGTGTCTAATATTTTGTGAAACATCTCACATATGAAGGTCTATTCTGCTGGTACTTTTATAATCTACATGATATTTTGTGCAGAAAATATTTGAGGTATCTGAGGACCATGGTTTGACTATGCTCTCAAACTGTGCTTCAGTGGCACAAGGGCAGTCACTTCAGGAAGCAGGAAGCCGACCGTGACTCCTTGGCACGTCTTCCTCCTCTACTTCCTAGATTGTTGGTAAGTCCTGAAAATTCTGACTCTTTTTTTCTTTTTTGTCTTTTTGAGACAGGGTCTCGCTATGCAGTTGAGGCTGGCCTTGAGCTCACTTTTGTAGCTCAGGCTGGTCTTGAACTCGCACCAATCCTCCTGCCTCAGCCTCCCGAATGCTGGGATTACAGGCGTGAGCCACCACGCCCGGCTATGACTCTAAACATATGTAGAATCCATTTTATTCTCACGTGTATTTGTTGATTCTCTGCCCCCCTCAACTTTAATGATTGCAACATTTCAGTATCCTTTACAATCTATTTACCCCATGGAGACTAGACAGACAGTGTACAGATGGTGGGTGATGCCTTATCCTCCAAGTTATAGGAGAGTCCAATTACACATGTTCATAGCACTGTCTTGCTTGCACGTTTCTGATTATTAGAACAATAGTCTACTAGGTATTTATCCTAGATCTGCATCCATAACTAGAATATAGTGACCTGAACAACTATCATCTCCTCCTTGTTGCTTTTTCAGCTCATGATCAGCTTGGAACTTATTAAGTATTGAAAGCATCATTGAGGAATAATAAACATTCTTGGCTGTTTTCTAAGCTAAATATTTATGAAATAATCTTTTCTAAAGTGAAATTATTCCTAGAGTATCTTGTATGCTAGAATTCTTTTAAAGGGTAACATGGTTAGAGAACTCTTCAAATAATTTGACCAAGTGCACTGTTGAACAACAAATAGGAACAGTGATAGAGACTATTCTTAAACAGCAAATCCAATTTTTGTCAGTATATTTTCCTTCGGTGGGTCTAAATAATAAATGGGCAAAGCATTTGCCGACAGAACAAATTTGATCCTTCTTTTTTTGTGTGTGTTGTCTGTGAGCTAAAAAACGCGCTTGCATTTTAAGTAATTAAATACATTCGTTCAAAATACTATTTTAGGACAAGTGAAAATTATATAGCTTCTCAATTTCATTGATTACAGCTACATTTAAAGTACCTCTAATGATATTGTGTTGAATGGGCACTCTTCAGCTCTCAGGTCATGACTCTTGATACTGCTGTTTTAACTAGAAGAACAAGACAGTTTGGTACTAATGATGGTCATTGTGGGAATATACAGTGAGTAAAATGGTGTCTTAGGAAGAAGATGGCTCTGATAGTGATGTGACCCCAAGATGGAGCCCTAATTTTCTTCTTGACTTAATGATTTTGGGGAAAGACAGAATATTGTTTCCCCTTCACTTTTCACTGTCTTTATCGTTTGAAAATCTGTTTTATCACGTAACAGTATCTACAAAGAACAAAACATGAGGGGCTGGGGAGATAGCTCTGAGGCACAAGTGCCTGCTGGGCAAGTGCAAGGTCGTGAGTTCGAACCCTGGTCCCACAAAAAAGAAAAAAAAAAAAAAAAAAAAGAACAAAACATGAGCCTAGTGTATGCTAGTTACTGCTATCATGGTCCAAAGAAAGACTATTCTACATTTATGGAGACACAAACCAAATATCCTCACTATCATTCCATTCGAGAAACACGTTCCCCTCCTCTAAACACAAAGGAAATTTGATGAAATGTGTTTCAGTCTAGCAGTTTCTCCCTGTTAATGATTTGAAAACATGAGTTGTTTTCAGTCTCGCTGACTTCAAAATCTTCACATGAAATTGCTAGAAGATTCTATACTGTACTCACCCTCACGTTTGAGTTAGAGTCTACCAAAGAGCTTATCAAGGAAGCCTAGACTATACAGTCTTCTGTTTGTTTGTTTTTGTGTTTTCCCATTTTTTTTTTTTTTTTGATCATGAGATTTCAGAATTTCCTTCCCCAAAAAGCACATCTGTGTGTGGTACAGCCTTCAGGGTACTTAGACATAAAACAGAAAATATTTTTCAGACAAAACAAAAGGCACAAATTTACTAGTAAGCAATAGCTTTTCTTAATGTCCACCTCCTAAGTAACTGCCTAATATCCCCATCAATTCTCTGAACTTCTTTTTTTTCACTCTTCAAAGTACAAGTTCCTGACTGTATGCTAGATTCTTTCTTATTTTAAGCCATACAGGAGAAGATTTTAAGCCATAGAGGAGAAGAACAGAGATTGGTGGCCAAATTGTCCTGGAGTAAAACACATCCCAGTGAGGTAAAACTGATTTTTTAAAAGATTTGGTTTTCTAAGATGTGACTTGTGAGATAACAGAGTCAAAAATCCACACAGCACAAATTAACCTCTAAGTGAGGAGTTTTAACAAGCCAGCCTTTTCTCGGGAGAAAATCTAATTACCAGCTATTCGTTGTTCAATACAAGGAAAATGGTCTTGAGCTTCTCTGGGGGAAGACAGGGAAATCTTCTCCTTTGAAGCACGATGTCGTGAAGAAAGCTCAGGTAAGTAACGTCCTAGGCCATCACTAAATAAACACGCAAGTGGACACACAAGAGCCGTGCAGACAAATCCAGCAGCGGGCTTGAACTACCTATGTAACGGTAAAATCTAAACAGAATTTCAGGGACCTCAGGGCTCTTAAGAGCTGTAGAACCTCTCCCGGCTCTGGGTCCCAGCACTTCTCACCCAGCTCTCAGGGCGTGGTCACCCCAGCCAGCAGCCAGCACTCAGGGACACGTTTGCTGTTTTCCCAAGCTTTGCAACAGCCCCCAGCACCACAGATGGATGCCACAGTCTCTGTGGAGCTCCGCTGGGCTCTG